>OMLB01055064.1:0-27028 GCA_900302555.1 Myripristis jacobus
TTTGCTGAGGGGTGCTGCACAAAAAGAAATTCACCTGTTCACACACTGGACCAGGTGCTCGCAAGCGGCTTTCCCAGTGCACGTCGTGGCGGAAAATGTATTTTGGAGTCATCGTGCAGGACGTGTGCTCTTTTCATGAGACTTTTTTCAGAAATACTGACAATTTAAAAGTGTGAAAATTGTCACTAGGATGATTGAATCTCTTGACGTAAGTAAACCGCACTGTTCAATGTCAAACATATATCCTTGCGTATTTTTCTCTCACACCTTATTGTGATTATGAATAAATAAATCAACGGATGCTACACCATATTCAATTGCATGCTGTAGTCCACATGAATGCACAGTGTGTTATGCACTCAGCTATTTGGCACTGTTTTAAGCACTCCCCAGGCAACTGGCAAGTCCAGTCAAGTTTATTTATACAGCCTTTCATCAGCAGCGTGTCTCGAAGGACTTAACCGAGAACAAGACCGGCGAGATCTATCTCTTCCACAATCAATCACACAAAACCAAATGATGTAATACAGCGCGCTGCAACAACAAAACACAAGGCCAGCGCACAGAAAAAAAAGTTTGGTCGGTGAGCCTGGGAATTCACGAGGTGAGAAACACTGACCTGGAATGGTCGGCTGGCTCTGTGCTGCACACCGGCTCTCTCAGCCACAGCTCTCTGGCACAGAATATGTAAGTAATGCAATCAAAATTCACAGGCGACAAGATAACGTGCATCACTGCAGGCTATATTCCTCAGTAAGGGCCACAGAGGGAGGGGAGTCTTGTATTGTCCTGAAGGGCTTTATTTTGTTTCATTTAACGGCTGCTTGGCATTATCCCACTTATTACCACGCTGCTTATCAAAGAGAGCAATAATCTGACACGGTGTTGAGCTGGATTTTTTCCTTTTTTTTTTTTTTTTTTTTTTTAATGCACCATCAACACTAAGTCCATAAATTCTATGTGCACGACAACTAACGTTAGACCTGAATGGCTAGACGCCGTAACACTTGAACTAGCACACGGCATGTATTGCAATCTGGCGTCTTCCTTGTTTTTTTTTTTTGTTTGTTTTATTTTCTAGTTTTCTTGTTTTTTTTGTCTCATGTTCTCCAAATAAGTGAAAAAACCATATCCATGTTGTAATGCCGCTTTGTCTCCAGCAGGTGTCACTGTTAACTAGTTTTTGTAAAAGCCCGCCAAAACTTCCCATCCAGCCCGCCAAAAATTTAGGAATTCAGAAAATGCGAGATAGATATCTAGCTTCTTTTTTTCCTGTATTGAAGCAACACCAAAAATAATCCAGATGGAAATAATTTTTTTTTTAGGAATGATTTACCAACCCCAGATACGTGCGTTCACCATTACAAACCCAATCTTAACGTGTAATGTGCAATTCAATTCAACCGCTCTGCCGTGAAATCTACTTTTGTGAAGTTTAAAAATGTTCAGTTTTTGTTTACAGGCGGAAATGTGAAAATTCAATTATATGTTTACCGCTGGAGTCGTAGTTAAAGATGCTGTTGGGCTGAATTACATTATATTGAGACGTGTTTCTATTTGTGTTCTGCTTATTTACATACATGAGGAGAGACAGAATATCAGAAACACCTCAATATAATGCAGCTCAGTGCAACGTCACCATCAACTATGACCTCAGGGTTAAAATATATAATTAACACCTCTATGACAATGTAAAAAAAAACAACAAAAAAAAAAAAGACAGAAAATTATAGGAGCATAAAAGCAAAATTCATGCATTGCTGGTGTATTGGATTAGATGGGACAGGTGTAGCGGATAAAGGGAGCAGCACAAAAAAATGTAAAATTAATCAAAATATTTACATCCAGAAGACTCCAAAGTTTTCAAAGTGTATTGTAAATTATTCCGAGCCTGAGCGGCGGCAAAGCTACAAAATTAGCCTTCAAAAACATAGTTTGCATTTCACGGTGCTGGGAATGAAGAAATTATTTATCAAAGAGAGTGGGTGCTTCTGACACTATTTTGTCACTCTGTGTTTATATAAAAAAAAAAAAAGAAAGAAAGAAAAATCCCACTCTGCTCCGCTATGGATAAAAGTTGTAGGATTTGTGTGATCCTCAGTTTGGACAGAAAACACAAGCCTGTCATTTTGCATTAGAGTTCATCTGAGAAAACGAATCGCGTGGCGGCGTCAGCGGAAAGCCACGGCATCACCGGCTCTGCTCGGCTAATCGTTCCTCATCAAACAGACCAGCACTGACACACGGCTCCCTCTCAAGACTTTACAATTAGAACGCGAGTTATCACACCCTCAAAGTTTTTCTGCAATGTTTTTTTTTTGTTTTTTTCCCCTTCAGTGAATGAATGAGGTGCCTTTGGGTACATGAAATTTTCAAGCACCATTAAACATTGACTATCTAAAAATTCCCACACCCCTCAGGAGAGAGTGTGAGCGCTCACAGTGTGATGAAATTATGAGAAACCGCTGAAACAATGGCATGGAATTGTCTCTTGGAAAAAGTCGTGAATAAAGTGATTGTTTGATCTGTGGCCTGTGTGGAAATGTCACCTCATGTATGTGTGACGACTTTGCAAAGAGTTAAAGCGGAAAACGTCTTGTATTGTTAGTCGAGCGCTCCCGTTTCTTAAACTACAAATCCAACCTAGATCATTCGAACTCTATTTATAAAAAAATATATATTAGTGATGTCCTGCATTTACACGGAGCCCCCATAAGTGATATGAACAATTTTTTTTGTGTGTTTTTGCAGCATATCCCATGCACACGAGGCGATTTTGCTTACAAGTGACCGATGATTCCCTGTCTCATCTTTATTGTCGCTAAGCTGAGCCCGTTTTAAAACCACAGATGTTTGCTGTACAGTGAGGTAAAAATTACAAGATAACAGAATAAAGGATAAGTGGTCTTTGAATCGAGATTTAAGTGAAAATATGAGTGTTTGTGAAGCACTGAGCACTGCCTGGCTTTCGGGGGCTTCAACTGTGCAGCTTGACAAGTGTGAGCTTTTTAAAGTGAAGTTTTGAGAACGTTTTGCTGTTGTAAAATTTTAAAATGATGCACCCGGTTTTTCCCATTGGATCGGAGGTGGCTGGCATTTTTCTGAATATGTTTATCATGAGGGATTGCAAGTAAAACCGCCTTTGTCAGCGACTGGAAGCAGCACACGGTGAGGGATGGATATAAAAATAAATGCCTGATGACATGTTGTTCCACGACCACGTCAAGCAGACAGTAAAGTTTTTACTCTCCTGAGCGTTGCACTGTGTGTTTATTGTGTTTACAGTCACATGAAAAAAGCTGCTCAGAAATCCAAGTCAGGGCTTTAAATGGCCCCAAACAGGCTTCTCCAATGGTAATCTAATTGTGTTAACCCGATTTCTCTTAAGCCTTTTTCACACTGATCACGCTGTTTTTTGACCAGATTGTGTCCAGATTGATTTTAGAAAGTCGAGGCAGCAAAAAACCACAGGGAATGCGATTTTTGCAAATCTGATCCAAACCACATCTGGAGGTGGTTTGAAATGTGATTCCAATCGGATTTCTACAGATGCATGTCAGTCTGGACACTCTGGACGCTCCCATAGGATTTCAAAGTGTCTGCTGCCTGACTCGCAGCGCGACACACAACAACAGCGTCAAGTCGAGAGCGGTGGAAGTGCAGCCGAGCAGCTGAGCGTCTGAGCGTCCGGGCAGAATCCCTGCTGCTGCCGGCAGAGCGACAGATGACGACTCAGAGAACAAAAGTCTGGACAGACGCTGAAATAAACCGTGTGCCGGCAGCTCCTGGACATTCCTCCTGCTTCCACGTTGGAAAGCTGCGTCACCAGCACACGTAGTTACTGACAGCTATGTCGTTGCCATAGCAACCTGTGCAGATACATTGATGATGTCTAGACAACATAAACCCCATCTGATCACTTGCAAATGACAGAGCAGACAGTCTGTCTTTAAGATCTGATTTGAGAAACAAATCTGATTTGCCTGCAGTCTGAACAAGGCCTCAGTCTCTTACCCTGGTTATGGAAACCAGGCTTCTCATTTACATGGCAGTTTAGAAATATTAACTGCCATGTAAGGGGAACAGCTTGATAATTTAGGTGCATGTAAATGTCATTTGTATGTAAAACTACCAGAAACGGCTTCTTGTGCACATTAATTGTTGCTAGTGTGGCCTGAAAAATAAGAGATGTTGCTCTTTGGGCCTTGTAGATTATTTCTGTTTGCTGATGCTCATCATCTTCTCATGGAAAGCTGGATAAACACCGATAACATGATGTCACCGTGAGATTGTACAGTTACAGTCAAGTGTGACAGAAGGAACATCTTCTGCAATCTAAAAATAGTTTTCTTCTTCTGCCTGAACTTAGCATTTAATGTTCAACACGAACACATGGAGGAATACATCAGAGATGAGCTCGAGAAACCAATCTCTCCACCAATAGCAGCCTCAGGGTGTAACTATGCTCACACGCTGCTAGCTAGCTATATTTATATGCCCATATGCCAAGGATTGACTGAAAATAAGTTCACACTTGCTTTGTGGGGATCGAAGAGCCTCCTGGGAAGCAGAGAAAATCACTAAGTGGAGCAAGATGAGACAGGTAGAAGGAGGATGGGTACATCAAAAAAGTAAATTATAGCACTTCATCACAAAATTACTCTTGCAAGCTTCATATTTCCTCACAGTGAAGTATCTAAGAAGGGATTTTTTCCCCCGTCATTAGACCGTACACAAGGCTACATCACTTATGGACTCAGCAGTTGTTGACTCAATAAATTCTGTGCTGCTGGAGCTTCAAGCCAATAAGGCAACGTTTGAAGTCCTTTGTAATTTCTCCCATGATTTCTGGATGAAATCATAAAACCCGACTGGAAAACTGGAAGAAAAGGATGTGGATGAAACGCCTCAGGACATCTTGACTACTGAGCCTACCAGTTAGCTCTGATTCAATATTTATATCGGCTTCCGTGAGATGCTTGTGCAATTCCCGAGTAACAGCGCTGGAATTTTACTAATTTATTGTGAGAAAAATAATAATACGGAATGCACATTAGTCTTCATTTTCCCCAGTTTCTTCTGAACTTCACGCCAAAAAGCACGGGAGGTGTTTAGGCGGCCTGCATGGAGTTTGTTTGGCTTGTAATCATGGAGGGAATGCTTTCATTGCCTTTAAGATCTTTAGGTGTAAATATTAGATTAAAAATGATATATTACAAGGGATTTACATGCATTAACAGAATTTCCTACGAGTGTATTCCAATAATAGAAACTGAACGGGAGTAGAATGGACTTTGAGGTGTTTGCTGTGAAAATGGTGATTGTCGTTAGTTGTTATGGTTGTTATGGTGACGGCACACGTCAGCGGGGCCATAATTTCGTCCATATAATCCGTCCGCAAAGTTTGTCCTCTGCAAGGCACATAAAATCCTCAATTCCCCCTCCAGGAGCGAGGCGACGGAGACGACTCCGCTGCTCGTTTGGACGTAAATGTAAAACCTCACCTCAGCGAGTTCACACAGAACGGTCAGTGTTGTTGTTTTTTTGTTGTTGTTGTTGTTTTTTTTGCAATAAAAATCACTTTTGCCATCCTGCTATGGTGCTTTAAATGCGAATGGCCATTTTACCTCCATTCCATTTCTATGATTCATACACTTGTTTCATCCTCCCAGGCATCCATTTATTCACTCTCTCTCTCCCACACACAAAAAAGCCAATCCGACCTAATATACAGAATATACAGACATGGATTACATGTTAATTGTTGTTGAGTCATTTTCACACCCGATTTATTAGGAGTTATGTTGTGAATTTTATTAGTCTGCCCAGTTGCTATGCAGCAGGTTGTGTTCTGGGCTCTGGCTTTACCAACCACGTGCACATACAGTAAGTTTGCACACACAGTCCAGTGAGCTGTGTGTGTTATTTCTATTTTAAATATGTATACTTAACTGTCAATTACAGTCTGTCATCACCTGCTGGTTGCATTTCTCGTAGGTAACTTTTCACAGCAAGGGACAGGTTTCCATGGTTTACAATTTACATATATATTACAACAGAGAATGTGCGCCTATTTTCTTTTATTGTCTCGAAAGCATGTGTTTTTTTCAGTTTTCATCGCAGCCTTCAACAGGACACAAACTTTCTACCGATATCTAAGAATGTTCCCTAAATGTTTGCCGCTTTTATGGCTGCAACAATCGCCACCGTGCCACCAAGCGCGAATCTGCTGGTTCTCCTAAAAGGCACCACTGGAGACTTTTAAGCGGGATGAATCTGGGTCATCAGTGGGCTATTTGGTGCCAGATGCTTTGGCAACTACACTGTAAAATTCCTCGGGGGCCCCAGATCTGCAAATAGTTGTTTAAAAGGCAGTTAAGAATCAATGAAGAGTTTGAGTGCTTTGTGGTTGTGCAAAGCAGCACCCAGAGGCCATAAAGAACCTCTCAGATGGGTTTGTCAAGGCTGATACCAATAATTTTGGACTGAAGCTGCTTGTACTTTCATATTTTATGCCAATGTGCTGCATTTTTACATTTGCCAGTTTCCTTGGGGGCAAAAAAAAGAAACTCCATGTATTCAGCGTTTATCACTTAATTATAGGATGGGAATGCAAAGGCCCCTGGAAAAGCCTTTACACCATGGGATTCTAAAACTCACTGAATTGAATTAAAATGTGCAAAAGGGTGCAAATAAAGTAAAATTTCCAGATCGTTTTCTTTTTGCTTCAGCCGTGGTCAAGGAGGAATCTGTGGACCGCATGAGTGGCACATTTCCAATACTCAATGAGCACGTTTACATGCACACCTTATTCCTGTATTATTCAGAATATCCGCAATATTCCAGTTGTGCGTTATGTAAACACACACCGAACCAGATTAAGGTCATATTCCTGTTGGAGAATATTCCTAATCAGACTCCTGGCATTTGCCTGTTTTAACCGGAATATTGTGCCATGTAAACACCTTAATCTGAAAATGCCCCGCACCGGAATATTCAGTTACGTCTGTGCATGCACGACTCGCAAGGAATCCTGGGACGTCTTTGTTGCTATGGTTACTGCAAGCGGGGAGAACGACATGGCGAGCAGCAGCAAGAGCCAGGAGACTGCAGCCTGCCTTCAGCTGATCAAAGACTTCAATATCATGGAGTACGTCCATCTTCTTCACCTTCTTCTGTATTTCCAGCAGACCAGACGCCTTTTTTTTTTCTTTTTACCGTCTGTAGCTTTGATCTGTTGTTTTATTGTGCTTGTTCTATCTTTGTAAAGTGTCCTTGAGTGTCGAGAAAGGCGCTTATAAATAAAATGTATTATTATTATTATTATTATTGTTTATAGGCACATCGCTGCCCCCTGCAGGTTGAGTGTTGCATTACACAAGAGCGTGGAATACGCCGAAACACGGGAACATGCCGAGTAACATGTAAACGGAATATTCCAGTTAATAAACACCTTATTTGGAAAAATTACCGTAACCAGAATATTGACCCGAATCAGAATATGGTGTGCATGTAAACGTACTCAGTGACAACAGGGCCGCGGCGAGATGCTTGGTTTGCAATTTTCGTATGTAAAATTAGCGCTGTCTTTGTTAAAGGATTTATTCAACACCGGCAGAAAACTCAAAAAAACCTGCAGCCACATCGCTGATAAACACACGGCATCAGCCTCTAGAGGGCAGTGCAGCAGAGGATTGCTGGCGTTTGTGATTTAGTGTTGAATTCCCCTTTAAAATCTAAAATCTACATTGCTCCAGCAGCCAACATAGTGCAATATAATGCAAAGTCTGTTCCCAGGCTCTGTGATCATGCAATTATGTGGGCACAGGTGTGTGTGTGTGTGTGTGTGTGTATCTCATCGTGAGAGCAGGATCAAGGTGTGTGTAGACTTGCGACACAGAACAGCACCTCATCCCTGCTAATTGAGATGCTGTAGTTTTGCTCTATTTGCACTAATTAAATTCTGATGTTGGGTTTCACACCTCTCTGCCCACGGGAAGTCACAAATTGAGACTTGGGAGTGAATGTAAAGCGGCTCCCAAACAGCGGCGAGCGGCTCCATCCGCAGAACGCTGGACCCGCCGACGTCGGATCTATTTCCTCCCGCGTCCCTCCGGTCTCCTTCGGTGTGAAGCCTCTGTTACAAAACGCATTTCCCCTGGTGGTGTCGTCGCCGCAGCCTCACGGTAGGGAGGAAAATAGCAAAATCATTTCAGATTTGGTGTGTTTTCGCACTCACACCTGGCTTTTCAAATGAACTCTTTAAAAACCGCGTCGAAGGCTTCCTGATCGTGCTGTGATCTTGTTTGAAAACCGCAGCGTTAATTGCACCTTTTCCGCTGAAAATAACACACAAAAAAAATGAAGATCCTGCATTTTACAGGGGATAAAAGTTTTGCGACGTGACGACATGATTTCTGTCATTTTTGAAAATTCGATTACTCCTCGCTGCCTTTCAGAGGTGCCAGCATGCACAGCGACCGAGTGCAGCGTTAATCTTTTAGCGCCCAGATTGAGAGTAATGAGGAGTTGAAGTTTAGGATGAGTGCGGAGGGCTCGAGCTGTCACAGGGGAGGGAACTTGTCATCTGAAATATGGCGCGGCCTCGGCTGAATTGTCACCGAGCATGCCACCTGCCACGGGCGTGTGTTGATTCCTTCCAATTGTCCCAGAAGGTGACACGCGTATGAAGTTCTCTGAATCCTTCCAGGAAGTCGGGGAGTACGGGCGCTCCGACAAACGAGCAAACAGCCACTCCATGCCTCGACGTGAACTGTCACTGTGAGTTGTTTTTTTTGTTTTTGTTTTTTTAAACTTCATGTGACTGATATTTCGGTCCTTATTTCCCAAAACAAGACAGGTAGCAGCTATGGCCGACTACAGATGTTGTCCCCACTTTCATTTTGGTGCTACATCAAGCGGGTTTTCAGTGTTGGTGCAGGCTGTCGCATCCACATCTATTCAAAGCCGAGATGTTTGCTGGGTTAGAGTGACTCATAAGCTCCACACCCGTGATGAGCCGCTTGGCAGTGTGCAAAGAAAATAAACTCCTGTCTGAAAAACACTGTGTTCTTTTCCTCCACCGTCCCTCGGCGCACGGCCTGCTCCGTACTTCTGAGGTTCCTCTCAACCCTTTGAGCGCATTCTGATGAATCTATAGCCGCTTGATGCACGTCTGCGGAAAAGAAAAACGGCGCGCGGTTACTTTCAGGAAAATGCATTTAATATCCGCGTGCTGCACGGCGCTCTGATTGGTGCCGCGTTCCACATGGAAATGCAGGATCAATACGAGTTGAAACGATATAAATATCCAAAATGTGCATGATAAGGGAATTTCAAGGATCAGTGGGCTACAGAGTTGTACTTGCAACGATATGATATTGGATCCTGAACGAGCGTGCCATCCTCTCCGTCTCTTTCCTGTAGCATCCCTATCTCTGCAGCATGCACCGGGCACGTGAAATGTATTTTTGTACACTGTTCTAATGTATGTAAATGATATTAAGTGTCCTGGCGGCTCGAGCTGCACATACTTGAATCATTTCATCTTGCATGAACAACTTTACTGAAGTTGACTCTGCGTCCTTGAGTGTGATTAAAACTGCATTCGTCTACTTTCTGATTTGCCAAAATATCATCGGCTTTTGCCAGTTTCCCCCGTCACTGAGCGTCTGAGTTTGTGCTTAGTGATGAGGCCTCATCTTGGAGAGGAATGCGCAATTTTCTCTCCTGAGTCACAATTTCCATGAAAATGAGTTCTACCTGCAGCCGAGGACGGAGGAAAGGCCACCCATGCCTGCGTTAATCACCATGAATCATTTTAACAACAAGGACATCTCAATTATGTAACTGAAAACAGAGGGAAGAAAACTGCATGTATAATCGCCGTCTCTCATCTATTCAGAGTGCTCTTTCATGACTTCACCTGCACCCACCAGCCCTAAAAAGAACAACAAAGAAACTCTTCATTTTGTCCCATAAACCAATTATTTTGTGGAAAGGAACAGTTTATTTAAATGCTTTCTAATCCTTGGTGAGGACATTGGAGGGCATCTTCAAGAGAAGTACTAGCACTCTGCAGGAAAAAAAAAAGAAAAAAAAAAAAAAGGTTGCAAGGAAATAGTTGCCAAGTGCATTCCAAGGCCGCAGCCGGTTCTAAAGAGGGTTGAGACCAGAATGAAATGGGAGCTATTCAGGACTGATACAGAAATAGGCAATGAACCATGTTCATGTCTTTCCAAGTGTTTCCAGCTACTTAAAAGAGATGCTCATCTATCAGGAGCTCAGTGCTAAACCCTATAACCTCCCTCTCACAAATGCAATGATTTTGTAAAGTGTAGTGACTGGTGGTGGATTCATGTGTTATTTCAGCGCAGGTTCACATCACAGTTCTCAGGGCATGGTTTGAGGTTGAGTGCCGGACAGATCACAGGTGGAAATGCCTTAAAGTCCTAAACTCAAAGCTTCACCTCTAATGGTGAGAAGAAGGGTGTTTGGTCTTTGGTAGCAAGTGATGTCATCACCATTTGCCCTGTATAGGAGGCGACATCACCTGCCACCAAAGACCAGGCACCCTACTTTTCACCAATAGAGGTAAGACATCATAGAGATTTGGGTTTGGTTTTACTTGCTCAAAATTGTTGGTGTTGTACAGGAAAAAAAAATAAACCATTAATGAAATTACCCATTTTTTGTCTTCAGATAAACAAGAAAATATCCATTAGTGGCCAAGCCCAAGGCAAGTCCAAGTTAAAAAGCAGACTCCAACACTGTAACTCTGCCATGAGGCGTTCGCTGCCTCTGATCATTTGGCAAAAGTTTGAGCTCCGACACTGAAAGAAGCAAAACTCCAGGATGAGACTAGAAAACTCATCAAAGTAAATGCCCTCCTGCACCACTTGCCAGAGAGAGTTTATTTTGATAATCACCAAACCATAGCGAATGAGACTACAGTTTATGAATAGTAATGATAGTACGAGTGTAACAATGATGGATAGTAATGCTCAGTGAAGAACTGCAGACAGATGTTCATCATATAAACTTTGGGTTTCCAGTAGGCTGATTGATGGTGTCGTGTAGAACGAGCGAAAACAAAACGTCTGGTCCCAACATCAGATCAGACGCTGCCGCTCTCATCTCTTGTACCAACGCTCAATAGTCTCTCAGATGAGCCCCATGAATCTCCGAGATAATAACAACGGTTGGATAAGAAGCTCTCCTGAGGCATTAAAAATGTAAACTCCTAAAATACTGATGTCAAAATAGAGGCATCCTCCAACTGCACCCCAGACAAAAGCATCGACCAAAATCAAAAACCATGCCATACATATCAAAAGGTTTGCACAAACGTTCAAACGCACTGAGATGTGGACCGGCTGCTGTGGTGCAAGAGTGCCCCCTTCTGAAAGAGAGGCTTCCTGTCGTTCTGTGTGCACAGAGTGAGAGGCTGGAGCTGGAGGATGGAGACAGGCATGTGAAACTGATGTGCACACCACACGTCTCTGCTAAATGCATGGGAAAATATGATTGTAATGGCCAAATAGACTGACAGTCACCGAGCAAGAGCACTCATTTCCTCACATCACGTGAGCAGCTGATGCAACTCCATTTAAAACCACGTCTGACTGTAATCTGAGGTGCTCCATACCAAATCTGCATCACATTTATGACTAATCCACATCACCAGACTGACATCTTTACGCCGGGATTATTCGGACAATCCTTCAGGGCCACCTCGCGTATGCAACTGCACCTATACGAGACTGACTCATTAGCTAACTCGGTGCAGCACACAGGCCCTGAGCTAGTGTATCATCTGAAAAAAAAAAAAAAAAAAAAAAACAGTTTCCCTCCCGGCAGCACAGCTCGCGTTCTGCACAGACATCTGCGCGTTCCCCCCCGAGCAAATCCCCCCCGTTCCGCCGCGTCTGTGCGCCGAGACGGTGGAAGGTGATGCACGGTGACAGCGGGGGGCAGCGCTCCTCACCTGGTACACACGCTCCTGCTCTGGCATTTAGTCAGCAGTTTATTTAAAAATGTGAGCCTGAAATGAGGAGTAAAAGCATTTTTGATCATATATTACACACTTTGATTTAGCGGTGTGGCTGTGCAGCTGATACAGGATCTCTTGTGTCATCTGTTTGTGCACCGTGCACTTTGAACCTCTTTTTAACTCTCTCCAGGTGTGTGTGTTTTCAGATATGTGCACGTTCATGAGTGTAGTTTTGATCCCAGAGCTTGAACAGAGACTAGCGGTGATCATGGTTATTGCTATAGCGACAGCACACAAACATCGGAGTAAAGTGTTTCATGTTCTCTTGAAAATGTGTCACATTCTCTTGAAAATAACATATTTATTTAAGTATATAGCAAATTTATGATTAATTGTAACCACCAACTGGAATACATAAGTTATCCCGCTGCAACAGCTACAGTTGCAACAATGCATGTAAAAATGGCCGCCGCTCCAAACATCCTTGGATAGGAAAGTCGGTTCTGCTCTAAATCAGGTTCTCTGGTTGTATTTTGATGTATTTGTATTTTCGCATTATTTTGAGGCGGCTTGTTTATACACAAATAAACATTTCATTATGGCCGTGCACTCTAGGCGCTGTGCATTCATGAGCAAATAAACCCATGTGACTGAAATTTAACTTAAAGCACCGTCACTTTGAGTAAATGTTTTTCTGCAAGCATTTCACTGAGTAATCTCAGCTGCCACTTTCCTCACTTAACCAAGGAAACAGCCCTAATTACAGCTTGCAATCTGCATATGTATATATATACACACCTATATCTCATGTGCAGGGCTCAAAGACAAAATGTTTCCCTTTGCACTCTGAGCTGCACCAGTTTGCTTACACATCCTTTGTGCTTATCTTAATGCATATCTCATACTCCACAATGTACATACTGTATATACTCAATATTTATGCAAATATAATACTATATCTTTCCTTCAAATTTGCAGATCTATAGGCACGGGAGAGCCGTTCTGCACAGCAAAATTGAATGTACAGTATTAAACTGCATTTTATCTGATCTGGAAGTATTGGCGGGATCCACAGGGAGGCCGATTGCACTGTAGGTATCCTTAGAATAAGGAGTTTAGCATTTCATGTCCGTGGATGAGAATAGAGGGGCGATATCATCCCTGAGATCTGGCAATGGGAAGCAAGTAATTGGAGAATTCCCCTCGTCTCTCGTGCACACTCAGCTATTGAGCCCAGTGTGTCCTGGTATCAGCGCTGGCAATCAGCGCTTGATTAGAACAACAAGGGGCTCCTCCAGCGGACAAAGAGACGCAGAAATTAATCATCTCTCTCAAGGAGGAAAAACTGTGTGGAGTTCTGGTCCATCTGTCTGGCCCTATGGAACAAAAACCCAGAGGAAGATAGGATCTAACAGCAAACAAGCAGAGCCCAGTCTCCAAGTGAAGTGTGCTCAGACTGCTGAGCGCCGCCAGGAATCGCTCCAAATCCTATTTCTGTCCCGGTTAGGCGTGCATATGTTTGCATCGCTCACATTTCAAAAGCAGAATATTATCTAAAAATAGCGCGGTCAGAGAGGTTAACTGAGCGGTTAACATGTTCCTCATAGCACAAACATAATCAGAAGCATAACAGAAAACGCTTCATATCATGTAAAAAAGTCATTAGTCATTGATATGAGTAGGATATTAACATCACTGTCCTATAATACACATGCTCACGAAAAATGTTTGGTGCACACAATTACTCAATCTCATCATTAAATACATATAACATAAAGTAATCAAATAACCCCCACCTCCCGAAAAAAAAAGAAAAAGTGATGCAATGCTATCATAAATCTCATGACTTTGCAAATAGGAAACAGCAGACAGGATGAAGACCAATAAGAAAAAGATAAAACTCAAAATAGCAAAATAAAAGCACTATTAAAATGGGTAAGGCATGAAAAAGAAGAAAATAAATACACAAATGAATAAATAAATACATAAATTAATAAATGTGAATAAACACTGGAAATGAACGGTTAAGAATGCAAGATAAAATTATAAAATACCAAACATGAGGACATGCGGGAAACTGAGTAACACGAGAGAAAGTCCGAGCAATGAGTGGTGAAGGTGATTATGTGTGTGTGTGTGTGTGTGTGTGAGAGAGAGAGAGTTTGGGCTATAGGTGCATTGTGGGTAGTTGTATATAGTGTGTGAAGGTCCGTGCAGGGTTACAAAGCTGAGGTCCAGCTGGGTTTGCTCGCAGCTTTGGGTGAAAAACAAGTTGTTCCTGTGCCAGCTGCTCTTTACTTTGATGAACCTATAGCCTCCCGTCGGCGAGAGTGACAAACAAGCTGTGTCCCGGGCCAGAGGGGTCAGGGACAATCTTCCCCGAGTGCCTGCCAGCCCAGGAGGAGCGCGGCTTCCCATTGGACGGCAGATTGCCGCGGGTGACCCTCTCCGCGGAGTGGCCGGCTCGTTGCGGCTTGCCCTTGGAGCTCCATCCAGAGGGTGATTGAAGATGTTGCCCCGCTCCGGCTGACGGCCCCCGTGTGGCACAGGGTCGCTTCAGCTGGCGAGGAGAGGGGCCGGCGTGGCGAGAGCCCCTCACGGCTGATTTCTCTCAGTTGCGTCAAGCTACGGTGTTTCTGCATCACTTCAACATCAGAAATTACCCCTCATCCTCGTGGACTTTTTGGAGCAGAGGGACGGAGGACACGGACGTGAGCTATCGGCAAAAATCACCTAACACATCATTACGCCGTGCGTTTCTAAGGCTGAATGCCAACCTCATTAGGCAGACGTGGACTGGACCACCTAAGTGCCCACTGGATTAAACACAAACCTTGGATCTGTCCTGCCAGAATTTGCATACCTGTGTTATTCTGATACAGGCCGAACACTAATATGTGTCGCTTCAGTCCACGTCTTCAAAGTCCTCGAGTGCTGCAGTGTTTCCACTCCAAGAAATACAAAGCGGTCTTGCTCAGAAAGAAGACTAATAAATAAATAAAACAAACAAACAATTGGCTGTGCAGCAACAAAAACTGCCAAAATGTATTTTTGTTTTTTTTTTTTCTCCCCCCCCCAAATCTCTATTGACTTCCAAATCCACTTGCTACAAGCGCTCAGTGATTCTTCCCTCCATGAGATGATGAGCCAAAGTCAGTATCATTTTTCTGATATAATCTGCAAAGCGGGAATTAAGTCAATCAATCCCACTGCTCCCTTTCAGTAATAGCAATTATCACCTCTTTCTTGAAAACGATGCTAACTGCACTTCATGCGGCTCTCATCTGGAAAATCTTTTAAACTGATGTGCAAAAAAAAAAAACCCAAAAAATGCTCAGGAGTCAGAGAGCAGTAGTCCACGTTGTTGAAACTGAGGCAAACTGTCCTTTCCCAACACACAGCTCCACTGACAGCCTGACTGCATTTTGCTTAATAGTCCATGATATGTTTGTTTTTGTTTTTTTTTGTCCAGAAGGCCAACTTTTTTTAACATCTTTTCAGTGTTTATTGGAATTAAAGATCAATTTAACAACGAAAAAAAGACTCAGCTCGTCGGCTCAGTCAACTTGTGCGAGTGAAACTGGCACAATAAGAAAAAAGGACACCATCTGTTTAGGGACAAGACGTCCAACCGTGTTTGTTAAAGCATATGCCATCAAAACAAACCATGAGAGGTTATTATTTTTTATTATTTTTTTTTAAACTCGCTTGCCGTGTTTGTCTTCAAACCGTGCCCGGTAAGCAATCAGCTCTTAGCAACTACGCTGACAGACTCGGTTGGTTGTCAGACTATTGTTATGACATCGCTGATATAAAGTCTGCAATGATTTTATGTGTAGAGAAAAAGAAAATTTTGCATTCACTTCTTTTAATTGCCGAGCGTGTGGGAGCCGCTGCTGTTTCATTTGACTTCAGCGCTGCCTTGCACTTCTTCCTGTGACAAAGTCAAATCGGTTAATAAAGCTATATTTGTCTTAAGGGAAGCTTAGCTGCAATTCCAGTGTGAATTAAATGGTAGTTTGTGAAATTAGACTTTTAAATTGACTTCCTTAATGCAAAGGCACAAAGTCCACTTTTAGAGCACGGTGGCCCATCAGCATAACACACAGGCTGCATGCAGAGGGGGAGAGTGCATGTGACTCTATGGGACAGGCACAGTATGCACACCACTGCAAAAACTGCCCTGTAGTCACTGGCAACTGCTGTGTGTAGATAATCTCAAGTAAAAGCCACACTGAAGACCCTGTGCAGAATTTATTCGGCCATAAAAAAAAAAAAAAAAAAACTGGGCATAGTCAGATATATCCTTAAGTTTGACTTGTAATTCAAAATAACCACTTTTCAAATTGCATAACTCATCATTAGCCCGGATGAAATAACAGATCGCATACGTCGGTTGGTAAAACTCGGCGGTGGATGCTCCTCTGCACACCACTAATGACTGTAATCTTTGCAAAAGAAGAAGAAGAAGAAGAAGAAAAAAGAAAGTGTCACACGCTCTTAAAAGTTAAGACAAGTTCCACAGTCGGGAAAAGTCTTCAAAACCAACGAATCAAAGCACGTGGGAAGCAAGCAGTGAGGCGACTGTGTTTTTCCAAGGGAGACAAAGTGCAATTATGAACCGGGACTCGGAGTCGCTTGTCTGATGTACTTAGCGAGAACACGGTGAATTACAAATGGCGTGGAAGTCCTAGCCAATGGTAATGAGTAGCGAAACTCTTTGCAAAGTCAAGATTTGCCGTCTTGTGGATGCCGAACGTACACGCCGTGTTTTCGGATAACTTTATGACAGCATGGGTGCCAATTAATGCAAACCTCTGTGCAGGTGGAGAGCCGACATGACAGAAACATCCAGGCTAATTTGAATCCCGTCCTGACCCCGTGAACAAGCCGTACTTTGGAGCTTGACTCGTACGGATGGGTGGGGGGAAAAACCGACAAGCTGTTACGCTGCGTTATATTCAAAGTGGGAAATTCTCAGCAGGTATATCTCATAATTACAACCTCTGTGTGTGTGTGTGTGTGTGTGTGTGTGTCTGCTCCGATAGTCCAGTGCCGGAAATCCAGGGGAGAAACACGGACACCTGTCCAAGTTTTCTCTGTCCGTTGTAAAACCGAGTTCTGCGTTCAACAGCCGGGTGACCTTGATCATATGCCAAGTGCCAGATTTTATTCTGCAACATCAGTTGGCTGATTTGCATCAAATATTCGCAACAAAAGAAACTTATTTCATGTAAATTTGTCTTTAATATTTGAAGGACTTAAAGGAATTCTGAATTTTTAAGCGCTTGCTCACCTCGAGTTGTCCGGTATGTCCAACAGAAATGTTGCCTCAAGTTGTAATGTTAACTGTGTCTATTAGCATGGATTTGATTGGTTATTTCATCCAACAGCAACAACACAGAAGATCATGTGTTTTCAAATTCCTTGCCATGGAAAGTTCTGCATTAGCCACTTCTGGAAAATGCCGCGTGGACGAGCAACGGCCCGTGACTTGTCTGGATTTGGACCGAGCCTTGGACCTGCCTCTTGCCTGCTCATTGGCTACACCGACAGGAAGGAGGAGCTTTTCATCTCCTCGTTGAGACTGCCAGTGAAGTAGCTACACTTATGGAAAACTTTGGTCTCATCAAGCCTCATCAAGCTCATTAAGACTTTTTAAATCGGTCGGCCCCAAAAATATTGGGGTAGAAAATTGCTCTGAGTTTCCTACTTGCAGGGTTGATCTGCTGCCTTTTTCCTAAGCAGGAATACACAAATTCCCACCTTCCAAGCAAAGAAAGAGCACGGCCATTTCTGGGTTTCAAAATTTATTCATATTTTTAATACATACATACTATTTAGGTTGTACAGTTTCTCCGTGAAGTGCACAGCTGGAAAACAGAAAACAACAACTGGAACAGATCTGGAGGAGTTCTCCGCCCATGGGGCAGATCATACGGGCGATCGTGGTCGGACTGGTTGTTGACAGGATCGCGGACGTCAGCACCAGAGCCGGTCGCCTCGCTCACTTCAGCCAGATGTTTTTGTCTCCTACGTCCTCATTATATCCAGGTGCGTAATTCTTACCGGGGAGCTGGAGGGAGAACAAGAACGGAGTCAACTTGAAGGGGCGAGACGGTGAAACAAAAGACGCATTCATACCGGGAGCCTAATGAGCGAATTCGTCGTTGGGATTGCAATTAGCACCTCTCGCTGTAAAATTAAATTACACGAGGAAGTCAGCGGTCGACAGTGAAAACCGCAAAAGGGGAACCTAAACTCGCCGATTAAATCTCGAAAATCATAAATGCAAATATATGCACGGGGACTTACATACGCAAGTGTTAAATACTGAGAACGGAGCTAATATTGGTCTTTTTCTTCCGCTCTTCTTGTAAAATGGTTTAACATGAATGAATAATTAAACGGCGATTAGACTCGTGATAAGTCAACTGCAAAAAAGCCTCAAGTTTATCTCGCTGTCTCTGTTCTCAATGCTTAGGTATATATGTAAGGTCAGGCAATAAATCCTGGGGAGATCACTCGGAGATACTCTCTAAATCCAGGGGACACATGGGCAGGGTTTAAACAGTTATCTGATTTAAGAATCGGGGCCTTTTCCCTTAAGCTCTGAAGAAGGAGCCACTCAAGACTCATCCATCCATGGGTGTGGGATGACAGTCGAGACTAATGGTATAGCAAAGTGCTTGTGTCACTAGGGGCGACATTGCAGTCCATCACTCCCAAGCCCTTGGCAAACAGCATGTTATGAGTTACTGCTAATGTGAAGCCACATCACTGACAGAGTGATAGACAGCCGGGCTGCTCTCTGTCACCGGCACTTTGTCACGCCATTAGTTCTGGCATTTGGGAACAAAAACCTGAGTTAACTGAAGCCTGCGCCCCCCCCCTCGCCTTTTACTGCACGGTGACCTTCACACCAAGTTAACAATTAAACTGACATTAGCCCCAAATATGACATAGGAACAGTCACGACTGCAAAAAGTGATGTGGGTTGGTAACACAAACAATGAGCTTCATTAATTCTGCTTAGGGCTTGTTAGAGAGTCTCACTTTTTTTTTCTTTTTTTTTTTGTACCAGCGGAGTAATGCGCTTTTGTTTTTAACGTGCACTGTTTCTGACTGAAAGCGGGTCGGAAATTAACGGGGACCCTCGGCAAAATGCACATAAAAAATCGAAAAATTGGACTTGGAAATACAGCGGTTCACTTTCTGTATTTTCCTCTGTAGAACCATGTCCTTCAGAGTCTGCTCCGCATTTGCATTTGCAAAGTGGTCAGGACAGCCAGGCTTTAGTCGCTGGATATTGCTCTGTCAGGCAACACAGGAAAACGAAGGTATTTAACCAAAGTTTTTCTGAGGCGTCTCTCAACATTTGATAAGACTGCCTTAGAAATGATCTGAAACACCCCTAAAACATATTTCACAAGGGTGGAAAAAAAAAGAAGCAAAATAAGTGAATTTCCTACTCGAATCAAGATGAATCTGCTCTGTATCTTCATATGTGCGGCACACTCAAGCTCAGCGTCCCTGCCCTTCTCCCTCCAAAGTTGCACTTTGGCAGTCACAAAGGCACCAGGAGAAATTTGGAAAGCTCAAGCTGTCACATATCACATTTCCCAAACCCTGCACGCCTGCTTCTTTTTTATTTTTTTTTTTTTTTTGGTGTTGTTTTTCCCCCTTCTTCCACTGTGATCCGGCTGAGCACAAAATGTCAGGTTGGGGACTTCTGTAGCACATTACGTCGCATGATTTTTGCAGCGCGGGGACACAAAACTGGTCTCCAGTCGATAAACAGAAAAGGTCAGACCCAAATGTTTCCCTGCAAGACTGATGATACTGAGACCATGCAGAATATTCCACATCTGGCATTTGCCGTCTCGTTACTGCGAAGTCATTTCGCATTTCAGCAGAAGACTAGGGGTTCCATCATGCTGGAAATGGTGGTACTGCAACCAGTGACTAAGGACCTCACACTGGAGAATGAACTGGAATAAGGCTATTTATAATAAAAAGACATTATCCCAGTATGATGGTATATAATTTATACCCACTTCTCTCATGCTAGAAGATGTAATGCTACCCATAGAGGAGGAACGACCATCTTTTCCGTACATACCGATCTATAGGCATAGTATTTTTCATCATAGTCGTGAGCCCCGATGGTGATTTCTGGCAGGAATCTGGGTATGCAGGTCAGAGACGCCACCCTCTGTTTGTCTTCCACCCTGTACAGAGCCAAAAGAGAGACACACACGCACACACACACACAACCAGCCTCATCAGGAATGTTCAAAACCCGCACGGCTAGAAGTCGAAAGCATACATAAAGGATTCAGAACAAATCTGCATTTTCAGCAGTCCGTCTGGTTCAATTCCGGGTACTTTGCATTTTATCCATAATAACTCTGAAAAGCGGCGGCTGGAGTTTTGATAGGTTCATGTGGCTCTGACTTCCCCGTTGCAGATCTTAGTCTGTAATTTGCATTTCAATCTGGAAATGTCTGACACTCGTCGAGTACTCACAGCATCCTCATGTGGTGATAGGTGACATCATCCTGCTCCAGCCACGGTCCTTTATCAAATTTCAAATACTCGATGTCTTCTGCCACCTGCCAACAGGAGAAAACATAATGTGCACTCTGCAGTAATACCAAATAGATTTTTTTGGGGGGGGGGGCCATGAAAACAAACTATGAATTTTTACACTGCTGTCACAGTTTCAGGAGTCCAGATGTAGTTCACTTCAGCTCCCTTACCCGCTCGACATCTTGTGCTTGGGTTGCATCGTAAGCGAGCACCTCGACGCTTTCACTGCAAGGGAGAGACAAGATTTCAAACTTGTGGCTGGATGTCATGACAGCAGAGTTTTGGGGACAGATCAAAAACCCCAGCGAAAGTCCACAACTCTCGATACCTGACTCAAAACTGAAAACTCATTCAGCACACGCTTCTTTACTTAAAAACTCTGTAGAAAAAGTAACAAATAAACAAAGGACTTGATGTGTTTCATAATTTAAAGGTGCACTATGTAAAATAGCCGATGGTAAAAAAAAACAAAAAACAACAAGACAAAATATGTCATATTTATCAGTGAGTCTGCCCGATTTACTGATAAAGATAATGCAATATATGGTGATACTTCTTTATAAATTAGGTTGCCTTTTCTGGTGTAATTTTTCTTCTTCAGTTACAGATACCGTGATGGAGCATAGCTAATTATCTTACAATATATGAAGTCGCATCATTAATGTGAGTAAAATATCAGGATAATATCGTATCACCACACAACACAGCCACACAAAAATGCTCATTTCAAATTAAAGGAACTGTACGAAACGTCTTGAACAGCCGGGGCTCTGTCAGCCTCCATTCCAAGCAATACCAGTCAGTAAGTCAGTAAGTCAGTGAGTGACGTGCCAGTTTTCAGGTCTGAGCAGGGATCTGGCAGTTACAGTGGTGTGATTAGATGCTCTTCTTTTTGATTCGACTTGAAGTTCAAGTGTTTCAGTAAATAAACATTCAGGCTGAATTACATTAGAATAAGAAGAATGAGTTACGGAGTGAGGGATCAAGGTGAGTTGATTGTACCGATACTAAAAACACAAGATTTGTTTTATTTTCAAAATTTTGGCACTGCCTCGGCATCGACTCTTGTGTTATCTCTGACATGTGTCAAGGCCTAAGGTGAGCATCTGTGGTGTAATAAAGAGAAGGAACCAAAAAACAATAAATATCCGCAAAGCAGTTCAGAGATGTTAAACATCAAAAACACAACCTCCGTGTTTCTGATAAGACTTTGAACATCAGCAACGGTCTGCCCACTCACCTGATTTTGGGCAGGAAAGTCTTCTTGTAGGAATCCTCAACAGTCTTCAGATACGGCAGGGACACGTTCTGAAGATACGACTAGGAATAAAGACAAAAGAAAGGATTATTTCCTGTTTTTTTAGCACTTCACATGGGACTCCTTTGATGCAAAATTCTTTTAGACTCAAGACAGTTTGATTAAAAAAAAAAAAAAAGATCTGAACAAAGCCACAAGAGATTAAAAGGAAAGAAAAAAAAAACGTACAACATGTTGAATGTGGACACATTAAAGCACAAGCCCAAACAGCGAGCCACTGAACTCACTTTGGTTGCGGCTAAAAATCAAAATAATCCTCTTCAGCGGTGGCTAATGTGAAGTGAAGCTTAAGAGCACACTTCAAATCCTATTCAGGCTTTGGCTGCGAGTGCACATGATGTGTTAATTGACTGCACTGGTAGAGTAAGAACTTGGACGTATGCCTTATTGCCTCCCCGCTCCCCGTTCTACTGACCACTTGACCGACTCAAACCATATTACGGCGTCGTTTTTGAGGTGAACAGGCCAAAACAAATTTCCTCCTCAGCGAGCCTGCAAATGCACGTACGGCTATAAATCTTTTTGAAATGACTGGAAATAGGAGCCAGAAGCTTGACGCCCTCGGATTTCAGTGTGGTCATAAGTGCTCACACGGGACTAAAATCAATTCACAGCAGGGGCCAAACCTATGGATTAAAAGGTGCCTGTCAAAGCGCTGAGCTCTTGGCATGAATGGAGGAAAAAGCCACACAATTCCTGCTATATATGTCACTCAATATCTACCTCCTAAGACACTCGGCTCCAGCAGAGACTTGTGATTATCTTCAGAGGGTGGATTATTTCCCCCGCCACAATTAACAGGCCTGCAAAATATGTCGTTTGAGCATCGACGTTATAATGTGCGCGCGTGTGTGTGCGGCGGTCGCACGGCAGGACGCGCGATGCCAAGTGAGGCAAATTTACTCGCACACGTCGAGCTGCAAACTTTTCTCCTGCGTGATACAAAAGGAGAACTTGAAGGGTTTTTCATTTTCTGTGACTAATCTACATGAAGAATCTAGTGGATTAAAAAAAAAGCCCAGTTTATTCTGATTTAAGGGTTGTCAGAGATAAAGTCGCTTGGATACTAGAAGACGGTGTTCAGTGATGCAAGTTGGCTCTTGAGGGTGTGTATTCCCGTTATCAGAAGCACCTCGTCCCGGTGCTGGTTAAAAGTTTAAAAAAATCACTGTTTCGAGGCCTGTCTGTGCCTCAATATGAGAAAAGCTTAACTGACACACAAAACTCGCAGTATCTAGATCCATCTGTATTTATATGTTATATAGATTAATCTGTTTATCATCCTCAGTCGTGCTGGGAAGCCTGTTTATCTTCCACCGCGCAGATCATGCACACATGTGAGCATCGCTGGAAATGGTAGATTACATGTAAATGACACAACTGAGACGCACAAGTCCATCTGCAATGTTCATTAAGAAGCACATGCTGTTTTTGTTTCGTTAGGTGGGAACAGACTTTTACCCAAATGAGGAAAAATGTGATTGTTAGTCGTATATCTCCACATGAGCGACACGCTGCATGTGTCTGGTGAAATTTCCTGTATTTTATTCTCATATCGCAATATATAAAAAGATCGCGCAACACTGTGCAGCCTGAACGATTACACTTTGCTCCAGCTTGGTGAGTGGACTTCCTGCCTGCCAAGTGGAGGTTGGTGAAAAGCTTTCGAATGGGGTGCAAGAAGGCAAAAAACTAAATTCTGCAGTTGTGACACATTACCGGAGGCATTTGGCTGAGGAAAGTGTCCGGTTGAATCTCTGTTTATTTCCCCCCACGTCTCACAATAAGCCTACGCTCCTCTTATTTCCAAACCAGATTAAAAAGAGCACTGCTTTTACTTTTTTTTTTATACTTTTTTTTTTTCCTGTCTGTCAGTTGTTCCACTTCTCCAGGCAGTTGTCATGGAGGGCCGAAACATAAAATTGCAATTAGGCTGAGACTTGAGCAAACAAAGAGGCAGCCACATCGTCACAACTGGCAAGGAAGTAGCAGCTGCTCGCACGGCTCCGGCAGCAACGTCAACATCAAGTGTCTAATAATAACGTGAGACTGTGAGTGTGTGAATATCATTTTAAGACAAAGTGTACAAACGCAAAACCTGCAAGTGCTGCACTGACGTCTTTACACTGAAGAGTCCAAATGCACTAATTACATGAGTGTTAAATAAATAAACGGATTCGATAAAGTGTGGATTTCTATGTATTGTGGGCTTTGGGCAACACTCCTGACAGCAGCCTCAGCAGAATAAACAACTCCTGCACTCATTATGCAGACTTATTCAACAAAACATGGAGAAAAAAAAGTGTTATATAACCATAGCTGTTGTTTCACCATCGAGGCATTCAAGGCATTCCTTACATTTTCCCAACAGCTCACACCTGCTCGCCGTTTGCTCCGTGTTTGATGTTTATTCCTTTTGTAATATCTGCCTTTTTCTGGTTTTGATTAGCGACGTTTTGATTTCATTTAACGGACTGCGTTTGGTCGGGGCTAATAAATCGCCGACTCAGCATCAACGGCGCTCCAGTTCGGGGCTGGAAGGGGCTTCCCTCTATCCCTCTCTCTCTCTGGGGTCCTTTCCAAGATTTCTTTTTTCATGTTTCCCCCCTTTTACTTTTTCCTTTTTTTTTTGTTTGTTTGTGTGTTTGTTTGTTCTTGTGCCCACTATGAGCTTTTGGCTCTGGCACTTTTGTTTCTGTGCTCTATAAACTGTGAGCCTGTAAAACCACTTTGAGGCTGCAACACTGATTAAGGCCTCGAGACAAACTTGCACCTGTTCTGCTTTGCACCTGCCGTGTTTTGGACTTCCTCCACCTTTACAAATTACAAAACAATATTACAGCGATATATGTATGAGGTGCTCTATTGATAAACCTATTAGAATCATTGTTATTTAGTGGATTTAAACATTTACTTGGGTATGAATAGCTGTTGATATTCTACTGATTAGATGAACAGATTACACTTTCTCACACCAAACAAAACTGAATTTGAAATGGGCAAATCAATTCCCTTCATTCTTATTAGTGTGATGACGGTGTTCTTCCATTATTAGGCTCCAGAGAGACTCCAACACAAAACAGAGTCTGACATGTTCACATTCTCAGGTGACGGTGCGCTTTTATGGCACAGTTCTCACCTTGCCGCTCTGCTTCAGCTTCTTCTGCACCTCGTCGGCGGGCACGTCCACGTAGATGACGAGGTGCGGAGGCAGGAACTCGCAGAGGCTGATGCCTTTGATCTCGTTGTAGTGGTCCACGCCTGCAGCACAGAGCACAGGGGACGCGGCTTTGTACACAGGCAAAACTCAAACAGCTCGTCTAGTTTTTGCGGTACACAGCAAATCAAACATCCTTGTCTCAAATTCTGCACTTTATGAGTTTTATCTTTCCAATTCATCTTGAAATGACCAAATTATAAGATCCCTGCCCCCCAAAACATCTCTGAAGGAGCATCTCCTGGTGTCCAGCATGACCCGAAGTAAACACTAACGCTGCCAAACATGTGACGTGACCTTGCTCACTTGAGTAAAAACACCATTCCAAGATAACGCTTTGCAGACATACGCTTGTGGCTTCTATTGGGGCAAAACGGAATCCAGAAAATGACTTTGCACAGAGTGGAGTGGTCATGCTCGCTCTGCGCATAATGTAATTTTTCAGCGGGTGGGTTGAAACAAGGCGACTTTGAAAGAGAGCAGCACCTCGAGGCGGCGTCTCTGCTGTTATTTATACTTACACTCCTTCCTGACGTAGCCCTGTTTGTACATGGCCTCCAAAAACACCATGTCGCTGAAGGGGGAGCGCTCCAGGATCACTCCCTGCCCTAGACCACAGAGATTGTAGAAAATAACATAAGTGGTTGTGGACTTATTTATATCCTTTTGTTTAATCTACAGCTATATCTTTGCAAGCGCTGGAGGAAATATGTAAAAGGAAGAATATTTCATCTGAGTTACAAGAAAACCCGAGCCTACACAGTTTATTCCCAAGTTTCATTTCACTCAAGCGCATGAAAGTAATTGCTAAGACATCACACGCGGCTCTTCCGCCTCCCCGCTCGTCCCCCCCGGGGTCGGCGATACCTGTCGTGAGTAGGTGTTCGATGGCGTTGGAGTACTGCAGCAGCCTCATGGTGTACATCCACACCTGCAGCCGGTACGAGTTCCCGTCGGCCGCCTTGGGGTCCAGGTAGAACTTCTCCAGGCTGCACATCCCGTTGAAATCGACGGCGAGGGGCGTCTTCTCCTCCGTCATCTTGTCCAGGTAGAACGTGTCCGGCTCGGGCATGTAGAGCATCCCTGTGGACGCGGAGCTTCATGTTCACATGCTCGACCAAACCATGAATCCACAGTATCTGTTAGTCCTCCCACATGAAATAGCGCTAGAGGGAAGTGCACCGCTAATATTTTGCATATCGAATCAAGCAAGCAAACGCTATGGAGGCTGGCGGATTTTGTTTTTCTGTCTGTTTCAAAGTGAGACGGCAGGGAGGATTCTGTAAAGGAGGCAGTGGATAAAATCTTCAGCACTGCCCTGTATAAATCTATCGATAGTCTTCACATAAACCAGAGGTATCAACGTCCTCCTATACTGAGGGCATGTGCAGCAGTAACATCATTTTTAAAGCGCCGCAGCTGAGGGAAAAAAAAAGTAAATTGTTGATTAAATGTGTTTTGAAAGTGTTTGAGAGTTTGAAGAGCCAGCACCAGGAAAACAGGCCAAAAAAATAATAAAAATATTAAGTGATTTTATTTTCTTCACTGGCATGAAATCAAAGGAGACGCCACCAGGGGAGACAAAACTTTTTTAGGGACAGTTTTTTTTTTGGCACTGATTCAAATGGCAAAACATCTCACAGGATTACAAAGCACGAGCGCGGCTTCATAATGAGCGGAAATCGCACTTGTCTGTGATCTTACTGTCTCAAACCACAAGTGTTATTGTGTTGACTCTGCAATGCGGATGCCCTATATTCGTCTATTTGTTATCTATTAAGCGCACTGTCTCAGTTTTCATCTCTTTATTTCAGCGGCAAAACAAAAACGGAGGACAAAACGAGGAAACGCCGACAGGGGAGAGCATTTTTCAGGTGATGCCAGCGGGAGAGGTTTGCTGCCAAGGCTG
>OMLB01055069.1:0-11043 GCA_900302555.1 Myripristis jacobus
ACATTATGCCATTGTCATTTCCTTGATGCTTATGTATTCTTGTGTTTATACACATTTATATTTAAATATGTTTCTAGTATAGCAGGTATTTAGAATGTTTAAACATTTGCACATATTTAATCTACCTAATGGTTGAAACTGTTGAAAGTATGCATGACATAACCCCACAACTGTTCCCATTGTATTTTCTTACTTTGATTATTTTAATATTTTGCTCATAGTTTTACTATATTTGATTGTCTACTTTATATTCTGGTGGTGTGATTATATTCTGTTCTTTTTCCCTGTTGAATGCTTTGATTCTTGCTGCTGCAACAATGCAATTCTGCCCCGGGGATCAATAAAGTTTCCTCTTATTCTATCATTATCTCCTTCAATTACCTTTATATCAAGTCCAAACTGACAAACAAGACGGTGGACCTTTAATGAAGATCAATTGACTCTACTGGGATCCTATCCTCCTTAACGAAACCAAAAAAAAGTTCAACTCTCTGCCTCACCAATCCAGTCTCCAATAGTCCTCACGGTTCTCAGCGTTTCAGCTGGTAATAAAGCCCAGTGAGAGTGCCTAGTTATTTCCAGAGAGTGTCCCTTTTTGCATTGGGACGCTAGAGGAGGGTTGTTAAGAGGGATCACAACGCCCTCAGTCCTCAACACTTGGAGACGTGAAAAGAAGGGTGTTTGATGAATTGGTCTGGGTCTTGAAGCCTCCAAGGCCTTGTTCCAGGGCTGCAGTGAGATGCCAGGAAGGCACCTCTGGGGCTGCTGGAGTGTGGTAGTAATAGAAACAAAGCACTGAGAGTCTGGGTCCATGCCCTAAACCATCTGGCAACAACTGTACTGCTATGCCTCCTCAAGATTATGCCATGAATGGCCTTGGAAATAAGCTCCCAGTTGTACATCTCAGCCCAAGTTGTAGTGGAGCTCACTCCTCCCACCTTGTTAATACCAACCAGGGTCAACCAGCATTGATTTGTGTTGGATTAATCCGCATTGACCAACTCAGCTTAACAGCCTACCTCTTGAGGGTAGACATGGGTCGGACAAGGGTCGATTTCAATATGAATGGCACACCACCCAGCTTGCTAACAACTGGGGCAGGACAAATTATCTCACCGGTTGCAAACGTGGTGCATAATTGTGACAATTGTGAGTTGTCACAGGCTGCAGTAGCCCATAAACACACCTGTTGTGATGGCAGCCGGAATGTTTCAGATACATTGGTGGTGAATGACAGGCAAATTTTGTCCTCGACCACTTGTTGGAGAGGTTCCCCAGCACCTCACCTTCACCGTCATCACCGAGCTATGAAGAACTTCCAAGCTACCAGTTCCCAACAAAGGATGTGATAAGCTATTTTTGGCCAGTGGTTGGACATTGTGCAAACACCTTAAGGCTGATTTATGCTGAATGTTAAATACTGATATGGATATAGATGTGGAAAAGGACGGAGCCTTCTGTCCATACTCTGCGTTCATTTTGTTCGTATTTTGCAAGCTTTCAAAAAGTTTATGGATACAGACGAAACAGAGCAGTACCACTGCAAATCATGGGGCAGCACAGCTGATAGTTCAAGCAAGGCCAGTCTATGGGAAAGACACAAGGCATTAATAATATTAGAGAAAAGAATTGTCCGTCCTCCTGTGGTGATGTGTTTAATGACCACACAGGCCATCACTGTCCACAACGCAACCTCCTCTTCTGCCTCTCTGTAGCAGGTCAATTATTATGACCTCCTCCACCGTCACCATGTTTGTTGTTGTCAGAAGCTCTGGACTCTGAGCTGCCCTCTAGTGGATTTATTGCTCAACATCCATGCCAACATAAAGGACACATGTAAACATGTGGGCAGAGACCAGGGCCGCCCATCCCTACACGCAGAACACGCGGCTGTGTAGGGCCTCACGATCCATGGGGGGCCTCATTATGCCCGCGGCATGGTGCGCGCGTTGCCCGTGGTACATGTGCGTCACCTGCGGCACGCGCACAATGCCCGTGACACTAGAGAACCAAGTCAGCCCAAGCGAGGAGGAGAGAAAAAAGAGACGTGTAATCTGACAGCCCACCGCACGCGTCACTGCAGTGATTGACAGCAAACTGCACCAACACTGCTTCAGGTGAGGAGAGAGATGGCTTCTAAGAGGCATTTTGAATCTGAAGCTACTAAGAGGGAAAAAAAAATCAAAACAAGAGGAAGCTCATGCTTCACCTGAAGGTGGGTATGTTGTTGAAATACACACATAAACACCTTAGCTGCTCCTCATAATGAGATAGAAGAGAGACGACTGTAAGTCTCTGTCATTTGTCTGCATATGCATTCACCTCTGTGAAAAAGGAGTGGTAAAGTGACCAGTTGGTGGTCATATATTAGCTTAAGTTTATAGACAATCAATCTATGCATCAATAAAGAAGATCAGTTTAAGGCTATTTGAATTGAATTTATTTAATTTGTAACACACATGCTTGTTTAGTTCACTGACCCGTTTTCAGACATTTTCCAGGTTGAAGGTTGAGGAAAAAATCTTTTGTTAAAATTATTTTTTTAAATTGATGACTATTTGAGACTCATATTTATTTATTTATTCTAGTCTGAAGTTATTTTTTTTAGTTGACTCATACAGTACTGCTTATTCCACTTACAGTACTTTGTTCTTACTAATAAAGCTTGTCAAGTTTAATGGAATGTGATTATGCCGTCATTTTATTCCTATTATACAGCTGGGATTGTGTGGTCGGCGGGTAATTTTTGAGTGTGTGTGTGGGGGGGGCTCCAAATAAAATGCCGCTTAGAGCCCCAATTTGGCCAGGGGCGGCTCTGGCAGGGACGGTTACATTTTTTTTAAATTGACATATCTATTTTCATATGTAAAGGGAGTATCAGTGAGCCTTTACACTGTCAGCTGTGAGCACACTGAGATTTTTAAACCTCGTTTGCACATTTTTTACTTTTTATAGTTTTTTTGAATAAACTTGCAAAAAGACACATCTGTCATCTGTGCCACCTGTTATAAAGTAACAAGCCCAGTTAATAAATAAAAACATTATTTCATTATCAAGCAATTAGCAAACTTTATGAAATTTAAACCCATTTTAGTAGCTTTGGCATTTTGGACTTTGGACAACATTATCAGTTAACAGCTGCCAGTTGTCTTTGTTAGGATGTTAGAGTGTATGAAATATACATTTCACTCTTCATAGGTTTTTGAAATCTTTCCCTGCTGTAATGCTATGATTCTCATGTTGGATGATGTTTACACTCTGAACTTGAGTTAATTGCTATGTAACACTCCAAGGTTGTGACCCGGGTTGTAGCTGAATTGTCATGTCCACGGATTAACCCCTGATGACTGACTTGGTTTCAGTTGACATAAGATGGTTTGAAATAATCCAGGTCTGACTCTGGTCATTGGTTGAAAGAAGTATTATTTGTGGCTACCAACAGCCAAACTTTACAGTCATAATATGCACCATTATAAGCATCAACCTGGTGTAACTGGGGCTATAGGAAGATGGGCTCTCAAGAGGTTCTTTCTTGTTTAATATAGCCCTCATCTTTGGATTGTATATTTAGCTAATAGATATATTATAGATATATATAGATATCATGTGTCTCTCAAAAATGTGAAAATTTCACGAATGAGGAAAAACCTTGACAATGCATGTTTGGCATTGTCAGTGGGTTTTGGTTTTGAAATGGCTGTACAATTTTCTTGACACATTTAGAAATATGTAACCTATAAAGAGAAAAAGCCAACCACAGCCATTGATTGCTGTGAGACAGAAAAAAAGGAATGCAGTAAGAAACAGAAGGAATGTGTATCTTCTCTATACTACACTATACTATTTATCCAAGGTTTTTGTGCAGCTATAGTCCAAATTCAAGGCAACAGCACATTTACTAGCCTGTCATTTGAGAGTGGACTTGAGCAATCCTAACATTTCAGGAAACAGGAAAGAAAGGTAAGTCAGCCCAGGTTCAGTCAACCTCTAATTAGCCCATCAGCTTGTAAGGTGGGGTTCTTTTCCCAGCACTACTTTAGACCACTGAGGTTGTTCCTGTTTAATATGAAGCATCTCCACATTCATTAGAGTGATTGTTCACTTCAGAGCGTCCTTGCTTCTCCTCTCAGAGGACAGCCATAATTGATCCACTCAGACCCTGACTCTGAATATTTATGCATCCTGTATTAGAATAAACATTATAAAATAATATTTTTAAAATTCATTTATTTATTTATTTGATTATTTATTTATTTATTTATTAAGGCAAGAGTGCAGTACAGCATTTTGGCCACTGGGAACAGTGCTGAACATTTGCTAAAGATGGTACTAACGGACAAATGGTACTAATGCAATAAAAACAATCATTACATTTGATTCCAAATATATTATTGTTACACAGCCCAGTGCTTATAATGAAGACATAATTATTATTATTATTTTTTTTTTTTTAAAGACTATTTTTTTTCCTTGAAAACATGTTTTCTATAAATGGTTCCAGATTTCATTCATCTAAGTGCATGGGAGTGTGTATCTTCTTAACCATTAGCTTTGTCATCTTCACAAATGTCATTTTATCATTTGTCATTTTCTCAGTCACCATTTTTTGTGCTCCATTTCACCCCCTGGAGGTGGAAACACATATTCTTTACTCGTGGAGGAGGAATATTTCCTTATGTGCATTATCTCTGATGTAAACCCCTCAATTAAATTTTAAACATGAAAATCATCCAAATTGGTTACTGTAAACAACATCAATATGTTATTTTTGGGACTTTTTTTTAAGAGTGATTATGCACTTCATACAAGTGTTGGAATCACCAACGATTCAGAGTGCCATGCATCAGGTCACGGCAGGGGATGAGATTACTGCAGGATATCTCCTGTGCTTCCAGGGCCTAATCTTCAAAGGCATTCATCATTTAATAAAGAGAATAATGGACACTCTTTATGTAGTCCCTGTTTCCACAGAGATAATCCATTTCCACTGATGGGCAAGAGCAGTTAGCAGCACAACACCCAGACCAGAGAGAGAAATTAATTTATCTTAGCGGTCAGATCAATGAACACGAGCAATGTGTGAGTCTCCCCCTGCCCTCGCCATGCTTACTAGCCAATGACACGATCAATTGGCGCTCCCGCCCCTTCCCCTCACACACTAAGCCATGGATTTCAATCACAGAGCTGAGGCCACTCATCCCGCTTTAACACCCTGCCTGCAATTTAGACAAGTGGCTGTTTGGGGCTCAGTGTGTGTGTGTGTGTGTGTGTGTGTGTGTGTGTGCGTGTGTGCATGCTCACAATATTGTAAATGTAGTCAGAATTTTGAATGCATCCATGATACAGTATAATTCAGTTTGGATTGAGTCCCCGCTGGCAAAATGAGCATTCGGAGGAATGGCGATCATTCTTTGGAGAGGTGTTTAAACAGGGATCAATGAGAATATTTTGATTTTAGCCTCTGAGGGGGTAGAGCCCTGCCTTCCTCCCCCTCTTTCATCTGTCTGGAATAAAAATGAATTCAGCTCGATAGCTTTTCAAGTTGTGAGGATGCTGTAATGATTTCTGTGCTTTGCATTCGCTTGCCAGATGGCTTTGTGAGCATCGCAATGAATTTTGCTGATTTGATATTGCTCAGCAGACGAGGCGTCGTCCATCTGCCAGGGGAGCACATTAGTTTTGTACCATCAAATAATTCATGTAGAATTAGGCTCCTGCAGGATTTGTAGTTGTCTAGTCATGTGTCGCTAGGTCAACAGGTCATGAAAGGGGCAGTAGGGCACTGGGAAAGTACCTTTTTATTTCATATTAATGGACCCAATTCCCAATGATACTGTCAGTCTTTGAACATTCACAAGACCATCAGCCAGTATTCAGCACATTCCAACCTTCCCACCAGAGACCAACTTCAGTAATCACGTTCTCAAACCTTCAAACAAGGAATTCATGTAATAAATCATGCCTCTAATAGCAAATTTGATGACTGCTACATGTTACAGCAGATGAAAGTGCAGTCTTCAGCACCTTCTTTAATCTTCAAAACAACTTCTTTTGCTGTCTGTGAAGATTCTCCGTGATCCAGGACAGGGTTATCCGAGTACAGCTGAATCTTGCTTGTAGATTCTCGAAGACGATTCACTTCCCATCCCAGAAGCTTCCTCAGTTCTGACAGACTGGTGGGGAGTCACAGCTATTTCACCTGTGTGGGGACCAAGGTTATTATCATTAACGAAACTAATGAAATAACAAAAGCTAGATGTGAAAATTTTCATTAACTGAAATAAAGTTAAAATGAGGTTTTACAAAAAAACAGCAACTAACTGAAACTGTATTGTGTGTATGAAAACATTTTTTTAAATAATACTTTTTCTAACCTTTTTGAATCTTGCCCCTGACAAAAACCCTGTATTACAAAAACAGATTAAAACTAAAGTAAAACTAAGCATTTTCAAAAAAATTCTTTAATTAATGAATTCATTAATCTTGCACACTATCACAGCAGTGTTTCTGTATCATGAAAACAATGTTGGATTCTGCTCTAACAGTGAGAAAACATCAGCACTCCTTCACTGTATAAATAATGAGGGTTTGAAATCTGCTGTCCAGCACAGCCGCTGTTCACAGAACCGAGGTCAAAATGTCACAGGGTGATGGTGTATGTATGTGTGCAGCTGCACGCATGAGACAGCTGCTCCTGGTGGTGGCGCTGTCTTGGCTGGGGACTCTGGGCTTTCGCGGGATTTTACATTGACCTGGAAGGACAGGTCAAATGCGAGGGCAACCGACATCCCACCGGAGCCATGACAGAGGCAGAGGGAAGGAACCGGAGCGTGACGCCCAGGGCACAGCACACTCGCCCACTACTGCCAGAGAGAGGGCCACGTTTTGCAGGAAAGCATAGGGGTGAATGTGCGCTTCATCCCTCCCTCAGTTAAGTCCCGATTTTCTTCTTCTGTGGCCTGTTGCATGTGGAAAGGCCTTACAGATCTCTATGATGGCGAATACACTGGAGAAACTGAGAGCTGCTATATGAGCTACAGAGCAGGAAGAGTTCTTCTTTTGTGCATGTGTGTTTTTTGGGGGGAGTTATTGCATACATCTGATTTATTTGCATGTACATTTGGGTTATTTTGGTTGCAGTGTTATATTTGGTTAAGGAATTATTTTGGTTTGTCCCTGTAAGCTAACCCAGTATACTGTTACCATCCTATCCTTTGAACTCTGACGCGATAAGAGACAAGTCTGATCGCCTTAACCCTTTGTTTTGTCTTGTCTGCCAGTCGCAGGAGGCAACAAGGGACTGGAGACTCCCTCACGTGCTGCAGCCATATCCAAGGGGACAGATTGCCATTAAACAGATTGGACTTTCTGATTACTGGGGCATTTTATTTTCTAGTGATTTCTTTTACCTGAGCTGGACTATTAACTTGCAGTTTTAGAGTTTGTTCTTAATCTGTGTTTTTATTAATTGTTTTTTTGTTTGTTTGTTTTTTTGTTATCAACACACTACTGTATGGTTTTCATGATGCATTAACAGAACTTCATAACTTAATAAATCCATCTAATGAATCCACTAATTCTTGTAGAACCAAGTGCTGTGCTGCACAAACCCAAACGTCAGCAAAGAAATGCAATCAAATCCAACTGAATGAACAAAAAGGAAAAGACTCGCACACAAAACAGCAGAGCAATGTACTGATACAGTATTCACACAGGTAGAATTAGTCACATTTGTTATTGCTGTAGATGCTGATTCCAGAGGGGGGAAAAAATGACCAAATATCTCTATCAATATGATAGAGGGAATGGCTACTGGTGTTTTCACTAAATATTTGCACAGTGAGATTGATTAATTGTCAGCAATGCATTAACAAACACTAAGTGGGTAACGGCAAATAGAACAGCTAGAACAATGTGGTGCATTTAGAAAATTGCATCACTTTACTGTAATCCCAGATCATATTTACTCTCACATCATGACATCTGTATACTGCCCAGACCTACTTGAATGTGAATTTAGCCATCTAAAATGTGAGACGCTATCTAGTCTCATCACAATATCAATAAACTGCCCAGTCCTAAACTGCACCAGCAACACTGCTTTCAGCAAGACAAGCTCAATACAAAGGAAAAAGACAATAGTTATGCCATATCTTAAAAATTACAATATATGAAATGTGACACAGTATCTTGTCGCATCACAATATCAATACATTGCCCAGCCCTTTACTGACCCAAAAACACCACTTTCAGTGAGGCAGACCTAGTATTGTATTAACCCACAACAAAAGAAAGCCTTTGAACAAGGAACTGCAAGATTTTTGCTTATTCTGGGTTAACAACCACTGACTTTAAAAAGCTGAAAAAGTGAATGTGCACCTAATGTACAATTTGTTGGAAATAACTTTCAACTGTACAGTGGACTATACTGTCCTCTTCAAATGAGGTGAATCATGTCTCTAGCGGTGAGAATTCCCTGCCTGATCAAACTTGTGCTTCATCCATGGCTTCAGCTGGTCCACCTGCTGTCGCCATTATCATCATTATCTGCCAATGTTTTCACGCTTGCTTGTTTACACTGGATCACACATTTCCTCTTTCACGTGAAACCCACTTGAGAACACGAGTGATTGGTTTTTCTCCTGTGAGAAACACACCGTGTGGCCAACTGCTCTTTAGGAGGGAAAAATCACCAGCTGACTTCAAAACTAAGCTTAAGTAATGAATAATGACAGCCTTAAAAAAAATTGTAGTGGAGTCAGAAGTACAATATTTGTCTTTGAAATGTGGTGGAGTGAAAGTCATGGGTTGCGTGTACTTCAGTACAGTGCTCAAGTAAATGTACTTCGTTATTGTCCACCACTGGATTTACCCTCCGAAAAAAACACAATTTTTACTGCTATTGTTTCAAAACCAAAAGCCCTAGTATAATACTACAAACTGCATCAGCAGTTCATAGTTTATTTATGCAACATAATTCTTATTATATCACAATATAATAATATCATTTTGAAATGCCATTCATTGAGCTTTGTAATTGGCTGTGACTCTTCATCTGTAATGATGATTAGATCAGGAAACAACTGTCCTGATTCTGTTCACTTCTGCTTCCTTCTCTCACTTCCTTTCCTCCCTCCTGAGCAGTAGAACAGACAGACAGGACACAGCCACTGATTTGATCAGTTTTGAGCCCTAGACTCTAGAAGAGGTGAAGAAGTAAGGGTGCTGCAACAAGCAAGGTATGAAGGAGACAACAGTCCATCAGTGCACACAGTATATGTGAGAGCTACAAGTGGACGAGCAGAGAGCCCAGCTCTTTCTGCTGTACATGTGCTCTCCTCTGTCAGCATGCTCTGTAAATAATTGCTCCCTTTTTATTCTTGCATTGCCAAAGTCCTCCACCTGCAACAGAGCTGCTGTTCTTGTTGCCATGCATAAACATTACACTATGCTTATTTATAGCCCCCGAAACATCCATTAGTTTATCATGCATGTGCTTTTAAATCATCATCAGTAGTGCATGATTTATAAGTCAACACCCTATGATGTTTGACACAGCTTACAATTAATATGCTCTGATGAAACCTATGGAAACATTTCTTTGGCCTGAGAGGTAAATTTGACATGCAGGTAGAAATTCTAAAACCTTTCTGTTCTATTTTGTTCTACCACCTTCTTATCTTAAGATATGTTCAATTGCACTGTTTGAGGAAAAGTCAAAGACTGACATGATGTATGGCCTTTTAAACCATAACTATATATCTTTGAAAAGGTGAATCGGGTCAATTTGACCCAGTGCCGGCCCTGCCTACGTTGGCGCCCGAGGCAAAATTACTCCCTTGCTCACTTGCGCCCTTCCATGCCTTTCGTTCCATGTAATTTAGCTAGCTTTTGAATCAAGCTTAGGATACTGAGCATTAGCCCAATAAAACGAGTCCTCCAAGCCAAACATTGACACAGGTGGTTTGTTCCAGCGTTCTGTTACAACCAACAGGAGCAGCTCTAATACAACCTAAAGGCCTGTCTCCTAGCACCACTGTTTCCTTGCATGACCATTCCTTTACACAACTGCTTCCTTGCACGACTGTTTCCTTACACGACTGAACCCTTACACGACTGTTTCCTTGCATGACTGTTTCCTAGCATGACTGTTTCCTAGCACGACTGTTACCTTGCACAACTGTTTCCGTGGTTCCGTGGTAATACGTGGTTATGGTTGGGAAAAGGATTAAGGAAAGGCTTGTCATCATGGTTGAGGTTAGGAAAGGTCAGGGTTAAGGTTATACTTGAATATGTTATATATGTTATACTTATACTTGAATATGAAAGCAGGTTGGCTGAGTAAAAGTCATGTTCATTGATCCCATCATCCCATCAACCTCCATAGGCAGACGCTGTCGCTCCCAAAGTGCCACACCACAGTGTTGTTATTGACAGGACCACTAGAGGTCACTTAACTTTAAAAGCTACCTACAGCTTGTAATGAGCTGCTGTACTAACAACCGACGGGAGGACAATCTCCAGTTAAAAATGTGACTCACTTCAAAACATTTCTTGAGGTTTGAGGTCTTTTATTGCTGAAGGACGTATCAGTGCTGGCTGGCACAATTTGCCCTTCACTGTTATGTTTTAACCATTTTTTAGCTTGAAAATAAAATGTTCACAGTATTTTCAGGCTGTAAAAGCACTGTGCCCCATCTCCTCTCTGTGGGTCAGTGTAATGCAGCACTATGTAGCAACTATGAATGTGGATATGATGGGACAATTCCAGCAAATTCTAAGTCGTATATTATAGTTACTCATATTTCGTGTTTTAAATACATAATCCTGTGTTACCAGCACTATTTTACACCACTGAGGTTTTAAAATGAAGCATCTCCAGATTCATTAGCATGATTATCCACTCCATAGCTTGCTTCTTCTATCAGAGGGCAGCCATAATTGATCCACTCAGACCCCGACTCTGGCTATTTATCCATATTGTATTGAAGCAGACCTCGCAAAAACCAAGATAAACAAAAAAAAAAAAAAAAAAAAAAAAAA
>OMLB01055070.1:0-17026 GCA_900302555.1 Myripristis jacobus
CTCTTTTAATGTCCATCCAGGCTGAGTGGCTGTGATCTGTCAGAGAGAAGCTGTGCAGCTCTGGCCTCAGTTCTCAGCTCCCAGTCCTCTAGTCTGAGAGAGCTGGACCTGAGTAACAACCAGCTGCAGGATTCAGGAGTGAAGCGTCTCTCTGCTGGACTGGAGAGTCCACACTGCAGACTGGAGACTCTCAGGTCAGGATTCCTCAACCTGCTCAACACATGACCAGTTCAATCCTGATTTACATGCAGCTTCATGTCACTGATCAGATTCCTAACCTGTGTAGGTTTTTGAGAAAACACAAAGCAGATGATGTGGTGGACTCATTGTGTTTGTGATGGTGTGCAGGCTGTCAGGCTGTCTGGTCACACAGGAAGGCTGTGCTTCTCTGGCCTCAGCTCTGAGCTCCAACCCCTCCCATCTGAGAGAGCTGGACCTGAGCTACAATCATCCAGGAGACTCAGGAGTGAAGCTGCTCTCTGCTGGACTGGAGGATCCAACCTGGAGACTGGAGGCTCTCAGGTATGGAGAGACACCCACAATGTCTTATAGAGGCCTGAGGAATATTGTTTCATGTTGAATGGTGGATATGAGTGACGTGGTCTTCTAAATCCTTCATAGGGAAGGTTATTTACTGCCCATGTTTCCATCCTCAAAGAGAATCTGCTGCTCTGACTCTGTTTCTTCCTCCAGGGTGGACCATGGCGGAGAGCAGTGGTTGAAACCAGGTCTGAGCAAGTGTAAGTGTGGATTGATTTGATTTATTTGATTTGATTTATTGTACTGAATTACAGTAAGTGCGTTCCAGCAGAAACAGAACACACATGGAAACACATTCAATAACAAAGCCACAATAGACAGCAGACAAAAGACAGAATGGCCCGACACAGACAACACTAACAGTATTATGTATAACTGACCTTGAAGCCTTTGTGATCATTACTTCAACTGGCAAAACAAAATGGACCCCCTGGACACACCAGACCCCAAGAACAGAACAAAAAAGGACTCTGCAACAGACACCGAAGACCCCAAAACCTCCTTGCCAGCATCAAAAAAACCCCAATGTCTTTGTTTCACTATGTGAGGACATCAGTAACATGCGCGACAGCCTGGAATTTGTTCAGTAACAAACCACAACTTACAGACATCTCTCAAATCACTCACTGATATCAGATGCACACTTTCAGTAAAGAAAACAAACCATTCTGGACTTACAAACCCATTCCATGCGTGATAATCTCATCTTCTCAGGCATCCCAGAAAAAAATCACCCAACGACCCAGAATCACTAATAAACTTTCAACTGACACTTCCACCCGACACAGTCCAAAACATCACTTTCCACAGACTTCACCGCTTCGGAAAACACACAGACAACTGACCCAGACCCATCATCGCCAAATTTGAACATTTTAAGCAAAAAGAGCAGGTCAAAAGCAAAGGAAAGGAGCTGAAGGGCACTACATTTGGAATGAACAATTAATACTCATGAGAAATCAACGAACAAAGGAATATACTGTACCCAATCTTGAAAGAAAATGGGAAAAACAAAAAGCATACATCTTATTTCAAAATTCTTTTCTTTATTATGTGACTCAACAAATACATTAGCTGTAGACTTCAATACTGTTATCATTCCCTCAATTGACCGCTCAAGCACATTTGGCAGCTCAAGAAACTGGCACTCCACTGAAATAATAAATAATAATTCTAGACATCGTGATTTCGCAAAACTGAATAAATACACACATAGCAACACAAAACTGCTCTGCTAGCTCAATCATGTTGTAACTAGAATATCCGCTGGAAAAAAATCATTTTTTCATGGACTGATAGTTATACTTCTGCCGACTTCTCATTTATTTTTAATCTAACAGGTGCCGTGACAACGACTCACCAGCACAGCTGATCTTTATCTATAACCAACTTATATCAACAGATCTATTTAAAAACAGGCTACTTCTTTCCAGTGTCGGCACCAGAACAAACATATATCTTTTCCTAAACTCACCGGCAGATGTTTTATTTCAGCTGGGGGTGTGTCACTCCAATTTAACATCAGCTCCGATTAATGTGGCTAAGCAGCAAAGTGTGACAGACGTGTATGGGGCATTTATGAAAATACGGGACAAATTGCGCAACATTTCATTGTCAATTTAAGGACGATTCTGTATTTTACGGGACGGGTGGCAACCCCATGCATGGCCATGAAGAACTTATGCAACAAGAGAGAAAGCCAGCCAGAGTTTGCCGACATTTTTCATGATTTCCCGGGTACGCCAAACATAACCACCGCTTCTCCAGCCGTCTTTATCCACTCTGCTCAATGTGTCACAAAGGCTGTGTGACACCGGGAAGGCAGCAGCTGCACTTTTCTTTTTTCTCTTACCAAAGTAGTGAGAGCCTGGTCTTGACCGGTCTTGATCAAAAATCCCGAGTCCGCCCAGTCCGAGAAATGACAAATCTCTGTAGACAGCCTTTTGTTTGCACATTGGCCCCTGTGAAAGCCAAAGGCCTTCACTTGGCTATATAAAAGTGTTTGTTTGTCTCAAGTAGCACCGTGATTGACCCAAGTGAGAAATGTCAGATTAATACCTCCAAAAACCCTTCAAAGACGTACAAAACAGATCAGATTTTATTAGATCAGTTGTCCTTTAAATTGCTGCGTGTCCATATTTTGCATTAGAACAGCTGTTATGCATCTTCTGTTTGTCCATGGAGATCAATAAAGTATTTCTGATTCTGTTCCTGGTGTTGTTTAGACCCCGTTGAGGTAACTGGTAGTTATGTAGCGCTGATTAAAAAAATAAATAAATAGAAGTATAGAAAAAAAATGTGCGTGTTAGGGGTTAATCAATTTGCTCCACTTAAACATCAAACGTTTCAGCCCAACCTTCCCTATAAAAGACAGGAAAACAGCCGTGCCACTCAGGTGAGACTGAGGTAGCAGGTACAGTCAGCCAGGTAGCATTTTGCCTACTGGCAACTTTGGTAGCATAAGCATGTTCAGTGTGTTTCAGCACACAAACCTCCTGTGCAGCTGTCGAACAACGCTGGCATACCGTCTTCAATCCACTACCTGCGCTCCATTTCTGTTGTAGTTCAATGGGCATCGGAAATTTTCCCACACAGCTGATTTGAAAGGAGCAGCTGGGTCATCTAGCTCCTGTGTGTCATTTGAACTCGACTCAGTCATACAAAGCTTGGCATGACATGTTGCTACCATCTTTGAAGGTAAGCGACAACGTATTCTTCATACGATGTCATGCACCAAACCGCGATGTCCACACTGTAATGGTTCAGGACGAATACACGTACTGTTACACCCCTAACTCAAAGTGATTCTCTATTAAAAATTCAGAGCATTAGAGGATTGCTGTGTGCCACTTCTGAATTCTGGAGTGTAGCTTTCAAGCTGTCTAGTCTGAGGCTATGATGGCTTAATTTAAACCTCAAATAGAGCATAGACCAGCATGGATTAAAGAGACATTTCAAGGCTAGGGATTTGTCAACAGGTTACCCCTGCACCAACCCCTCTCTCAATCTCTTTTTTCCCCAAGGTGACAGTTTTGATACGTGCAGTGTACTTGTCTTCGCTTGGGTGTTTGTTAAATTTGAGGACAGATAAACTCTGCCTTGTTCAAACAGGGCATTAGCTGCTATGACACCCTTATTTGCCCCTGAAGTGTGATTTCTAATTTGTGCTACTGTCAAATGGGCAAACACAGCAAACGCACGTGTTTCTCTGAAATTAGCCTCATTTCAGCTATCACTACCATGCAAAGCCCAACCTCATGTTGTGTTGACAAATCAGTGTAAATTGAATTGACAGTATAAACAACACGAAAATAGGTGGTGACATGCCACCCGTCAGTTACGTACTTGGGTTTATTGGCACACATTTTCATGGGCATCCACTACTCTGAAAAAGGAGAGGGTCTCGGTCACAAGGCCTTTACATAGTCCTCCATAAATATTCAACAGAATATCAGCTGATAAATAAATTATATATCAGCGAGCCGGCAGAATGTTTCTACACCGTAAATTACATTTCAACAACACATCAGCATGAGCAGGTAGTGAGGCTGAACACAGGTGACACTGACAGCTGACCCCAACTACTTCCCAGTCATACCTTTTCAAAAATAATTAGTGTGACGTCCTTTCAATATGATAAGTGGGCGTTCCTCGGTGTGTTTTGAACGTTTCATTAATAGCCTACGTCTTCCAACAACAACTGAGGAGCACCGAGCTCCACAACATGGCCGGTAAACACACGTGAACCTCTTCTCTCTCCAAATCCACTGCCGCTGAATTTGACTGATGACTGGTGATTCAATGGATGTCATTTCCTTTAGATATTGAGATTAAAGTTAACAAATATCTTGTTTAATGTTTTGTAGAACTTAAACAGACATTCAGCTGATAATATATTAAAAATCAAAAAGGTATTTAAAAACAATGATACATAGTAAAAGTTAAAGAAAAACTGTTTTTTTTTCTTGTAAATTTACAACTTTAATCTTGTAAATTCTAAGTTTTTTTTTTCTTGGCTTCCTTGACTTGTTGATATATAACTTATGTATCAGTTGACACTGTTGATTATAGGGAGACGATGCACAAAGTAGTGTGTCCCAGCAGGGTCATCTCTTGTATACTGGTTAATGTTAAGGTAATTTGGTATTATAAGGCAGGAAAGGGGGGGAAATGTTAGCAAGGAAAAAATTACATTTTGGGAGTAAAAAAAAAAATTAAAAATTAATCTTTCAACGCAGAGATTCTAACAGCATTGCTAGCATTACCTCACTTGTTCAAGGTTGAACGTTCAATTTATTGTCGTAACAAACATAAAAAACGAAAATTCATTACCCAGGTCCAGCAGCGTACATAATAAATAATGAATAACTAAAGTGCAGTAAAGTGCAGAGGACAGATCCTTTATGCCAGAGAGTTCATTATTGTTCAGCTCTTTATTTCGTTACAGCAGTATCTGTAACAAATTTTTCAGAGCTATTGTTTAAATCCAGTGAAAAGAAGCCATGCGAAAGTTCATCTCATTAACCTACGTCTCCCTACATTTCTTAAATCCTGCTACATAATGAGTCAGATCCTTAATTTAGAACTGATCTCAGCAGCATGTGGCTACGGCTAACCCTGCCCTGCCACACACACGCACACACACACACACACACACCCACAGAGACACAAGACTCACAGACTTACATACACACACCTGCAACAACCCCCGCTTCAAATTAGACAATCTGCACAAGCGATTGATCTTGTGGAAAGCAGGGAGCCAGTTAATGGCATCCTCTAACAGGCCTTCCTGATGGCGGCTGCAGGAGACAACTGCACTCACGCACATGTACACACACACACACACACACACACACGCACGCACGCACGCACGCACGCACGCACGCACACACCATCAAGAGATTTACAGTGGCAAAGTAAGAAGGGTGTCCTACATATGATGTAAAGCAGCAGTGTACTGTTGTTAATGCGTCCCAGTGGGATAGGTGGATAAAGAGCAGACACTGCTGAAGGCTTATGAGGAAAAAGAGGAGAATGCATCCGAAATGACTGTTTAAACTTCAAACAGAAGCACAGGCATGAGCTTGAGTGCTGACAGCCAGAGGAAGAGAATAGTGGCTATCCAGTAAACATCAAAGGCATGAAAAATCTCTGATTGTCTCTGTGTGTATGCCATTGTGTGCGGGACTACATCTGTGTGTGTGTGTGTAGGGTTTGGAGTGTAGGTGTGAGTGTGGGTGTGTGTGGTGTGCAGTGTGGGCATCCGCTTGTATGAATGAGCAGGGTGTCAGTCTGTCTTTTGTTAATTAACAGTGAGATACAGCATTGCAGACACACCTCTAATTCCTCCTACCCTGTGGCACTGCATATGCACTCAGATGACTCAAAACGCACACACACACACACCATGCAAATGTGTCACGACACACACCCAACCTCATTTGCCTCGTAGCTTACAGCATCTATTCCTCTGTTTCTCATTCTGAAGGATAATTAGTCAACTTTTAATGATGTCTGCTGATTGTCATCATAAAGGATGCAACACTGCCTTAGCAATAAAAAGGATGCACTTGTGGCTCCTCTCCTCTCTGCGGTGCTTTGTTGCCATGTGAATGTGACCTAATGTCACCTAATAAAAAGCGATGTGGGACAAATACCCTCATGTAGCTCAATAGGCCTCTTGTGTGTGTGCGTGTGTTTATGTGTGGTTGAGGTCAGAGTCCTTTCAGTGTTTTCTTTGGCAATGCATTGTCCATTTTACTATAAATAACCAGGAGCAGGACGAGAAGGGAATTCAAATTACACCTTATCTTTACGGTGATGCACTTGTTTGTTAACCGCTGCTTTTGTAGCAGTGCTTAATCAGTGTGGTTTGGGTAACTCTGGCAGTTGCTTAGCTGTTGAAGGTAAAAAAAATAAAATAAAATAAAAATAATAATTCAGTTTGAAGCAAGCATAGCAGGTATTGCACTTTGACCCTGCCCACAGCTCCCACAGAGCACTCCATTTCCCTACTTGGAATCATTGCATTACTTATATGTGTGTGTGTGTGTGTGTGTGTGTGTGTGTGTGTGTGTGTGTGTGTGTGTGTGTGTAAATGTCTGTGCGTGCATGCATGAGCACGAACGTAATTAGGCACTACAGGCTGCCAATTACTCAGAAGTGCCTATTTGACATAATGCGTAACTTTAAAGAAATGCGACACTTTGGGTATTTATGTAGTAATAAGAGAGCTAAAGTCTTGTCAGCCATTCAGTCCAAAATCCTTGTGGAAAATGAGGTTTGCAGGAGTCACCGATAATAAAGTCCACGCTTCATGAAATAAAATTCATCAAATTTGGGCTGGGTGATATGGACAGAATCAAATATCACAATATCTTTGACCAAATTCCTTGACATCAATATTGTAGGAATGACTGTTGGTGCTTTCATACGATATTTACACACAAGAGATTTTTGCTAAACAGTCATCAGTAAGGTGGATATGATGACAGAGCACGTAAAGATAAATAAAACAGTTAGAACCGACCAATAAATTCAGAGGATTCCCTTTCGTTACTGTAATGCAGCCTTTAAAACCGGAAAAACATTTATGCAATATCATGATATTTCATATCACTTGTTTCATATCACTATTTTGGTAAGATATCAATATATCGCCCAGTCCTACATCAAACAACATCATATCTGTAAATGCTACTTATTTTGGAAAGAGGACTATCAGCCACACCTATCAGTCCATTTGTTTTGCTGTAATAAGATAAATATACAGTATATGAAAAAAATACTAGAAATTACTTGACTAAGAACTCAACAGTGCGACACAATTTAAATTTTCATTTTAAAGTACGAGTTCTGGGAGGTAAGGAAGATGCTCACTAATCATTAGCATTTTGTAAATAAAAAGTCAATATTAAAAGTAATTCACTCAAAACCAACAGAGGTGATGCAGATGGATGGATTTTAAAACCTGGAACAAAACATACAGCTACACCTCAAGGATATTTACCTCATACAGCCTCTATATTTACAGTTTTTTTTCAAAAGTCACTCATGTTTTCTTTGGGGATTTCGGAAAACCACACCAAATGGCTGTGGCTATTAATCTGTGGCATACCAAATCAGATAAAACGACAACTAACTTTACAGAAAGCACACTAAGGAACAACTGAGGTGTCTGTCTGTGGTACTGTAATTGGTTTAAAAATATCCCAGACACTGTGGTATTAACGCCAGTTAACATCCGCTGAATACAAAGGGAGGAAAGGTGCAAGCTGTGGTTGGGGGGATTCTTGAGAGTTGGTAACAATGGAAACCATTGATATTCAAATTTATAATACAGGTGACCTATACAGGAAAAGACCTGTACTTGAGGAAGAAGAGACAGGGAAACCTTTTCAAGCTGCTATAACTCTGCCATCATAATCATAGTCATTTTTCATACATTGCAGTCTCTTCTTTGACCGGACATTTATCATGCTGGACTGCACTATACAACACATGGTTCTGATGGGTTAATAATAGTACCCTGCATAGTTCAATGAGCACGCTGTGGCACTAACCCTCTCAGGGTCAGGAGTTTGATTCCCTCTCATGTCAATGATCATGGGATTATAAAACACTTTGGATAACAGCATCCACCAAATGTACTCTGGGCGGATTTACGGTCAACAGTGGTGCAACACTTAACCTTTTTCATGGTTCACTTTCTTCCCCCGTTTTTAGGCAACAGCTCCTGTTGTATCAAGATTGAACGGCCTCATTAATCAAGTTCTGTCTTTTTAGGTTAAACATATACCAATAACTCGACACAAAAAGTTGAACGGGGCTTCTGACAATGTGCTTTAAAGGTTGTGCAACGTAGTTATGGACGCCTTTGAATGCGGCTTATGCAAAAGTCAGTTCTTAGGCCTAATGTAATCAAAAGCAGCACTGAATGTTCTGCATCAGCGTTTGTCAACATTTTTTCAGGCACGGCATCCTTTAAAAATATGTAAAATCTCAGGTCACACACACACACACACACACACACTGTACAGCAGGGGGAGGGGTTTGGACTACCTCAGGGGAAACCTGACAGTATTCTGGCAGGGATGGATGAGTGGCAGAGGAGTATTAACAAGTTAACGGTAATTTGCGAGTTGTCAAAACAAAACTTTATGCCATTTCTAATGAAACACTAGTGGCGTTCTCCCCTGTGCCTGGCTGTGGTGCATATAATCCATCCTCCTTGCCAAGAAGGTAGATAAAATACATCCAGGTAAGCAGCACAGCTAAACCACTCATTATTTCAGCTTAAAAGTCCACTCGCTCGTTTAGAGTCAGCTTTGCAGTTTTGTTACACCTGGCACAAGAAAGATAACTTTGACTGTTTACCCTTTTGAGCTAAAATAAAGGTTGCTCATTTGTTGTCACAGCTGCTAATGTTACAGTGTGAGTTACAACGCACACACACATACACACACAGAGCACCTCCATCATGATCAGTGCTGTCCAATTTTAGCCAGACTTTCTCGGATCCACTTGGGAATTATACATATTGTTAAACAGACCCAGGACCAGGACCCGCGACAAGAGACCGCAACCCAACCTGGACTCAACTGGCAATGATAAAACATGGCTCCAAATCCATATGGGTCCCTGGTCCCTTGGGTTGGGTGGACCTGTGAAGACCTCAAGCTCCTGGTCCACAGCTGTCCGCTGCTCCCTGTAGCTGTTTTTGATGCAAGTTAGGCTCAAAAAGCCCAGTTTGCACAAATTTGTCATCGAGAAGGGTGGCAGAATTGCAGTGGCACTACTTGAAACTATTGGGTACTTGTTCTCCAATGATGATATCCAAAACCTGTGCAAAGCCAGACCCAATCAAACTGTGCAAAAGACTGCAATGGTAAATAGTGACTAAATCTACTGTTGAGAATGCTGAGATGCTGAGAGACAAGGACAGAAGGTGTTCTGCTGTTTGAATGTTCAGTTCAGTCTCGACCAGGAGATAGCCAGCCTCCAGCGCCTCCTCTGACAGTTGCACACACTTCATTATCACTTGCTCTTGTCAGCTAAGTTGACCTTTCAAATGAATAACGCTGACTCAGTTGACGTTGTGACGTGATGGGGAAAGGGGTCACGTAAGACAAATTTTGATGACATATGAGGTGGCGAAAGATGTACATTTTCACAGCAATTGTGTAATTATCGTTTTTTGGTTTTTTTTGGAATTTTAGTCCATGTGATTGTGTTTTATGTCAGCAATGTCAAAAGATACATACACACTCAGTGGCCACTTTATTAGGTACACCTGCACAATCTAATACAATACAAGTGCTCTGCCATAAAGTTTTCTTTTATGATACCTATAATGCCCAGGTTTTAGCAAGGCGCCTCACTTCCATCTGTTCCAGTGGGCTGTGTGGCAGCCAAATCTTAACAACTGTACTTATACTGCAGCTTGTCAGTTGTGAATAGGAAGCAGTAGCTCTGGATGAAAAACTTTACTTATAAGAAGAAATTATTATTTTTTTTACCATCATACAAAGTTTGACTTCCTTTCCAGTAATAACTGTATACACTAAATTCACTAAGAATGCATTATGAGGACAATTTGCAAGTTGGTTTTTTTTGCACTTCATATGCTTGAGCTAAGACTACAGTGTTTTCATTGTATGCACAATGCAAATCAAGTTGTGGTGCAAACAAACCCTCAGAAAGAGCACTGCACACGCGGTAGTCTTCTGCATAACCATCTGTAAATTGATGAAAGAGGCAGAGAACTATAGCGAGACTTGTTCAAGCTGTCTAGCCATAAGAAAACAAATAATGATGTGCAGAAGGGCGTCTCAGAGCGCATACAGTATATGGGCTATGGCAAGCACAAGACCATGCTGGGTTTCACTTCTGTCGGCGTCTAACGAGACGGTGACGCCACAGTCTACCTTTTTTAAATGGATACTTCCAGAAGGATAATGTCCTGTGTCACAATGGGTGCAAAATGGTTGCATAAACATGACAGAGGGTTTGTGAGACTTCCATGGTCTGAACAGCTCCCAGGTCTTAACTCAGGATATCTCTGGGAATTAGATGGAATGGGGTGTCTGCAGAATGACATACCCCTGAAAATGAACAAGTTAGCATTAGTAAAGATCCTTCTGGCATGTTTCCAGCACCTTGATACATTCATGCCTTGAAGAAATTAGGCTGTTTTCTAGCCAAAGGGTCCCAGGCTGTCTCCTCTGTGCAGTAAAAAATGTACAGAGTACAGGGTAAAAGGCCTGGAAGACGGTCCTTGATTACTGTGGACAAAGGGGGCAGCTAATCAGACCCACCCACCATCCTTTCTTTGGCCTCTCCAGTTGTTAGGCTGACTTTGAACAGGAAAGCGCAACTTGTTATTTGTACAAGTCTTCGCATCACTGTCATTGAATATTGCCTCCAAGTGCCCCATATTTTGCCAACCACTTGTTTTTCAATATCACCATTTTCCTGTAGAATGATATTCTGCAAGACAGGTGAAAGCAGAAATGGAAACCCCAAAATTCTCACCATCTGGCAAAACTGCAAGTCCAACGAAACTTCATCAAGGCTAGTCCTGCCCAAAATGGACAAAGAATGCACGGGACAAAGCGAAATTCGGCAATTTGTGGACTGAGGGACCAAACATGCCATGCCAAGCTCAACATGTGCCAACATATGCCAACACCAGCCAAAACATCTGCTAATATTCATGTGTTCAAAATGGCTGGGATCATCTTCTCCAATTTGTTAAATGATGCATGTCCTGATTCAAGCACTGGTCTGGACACAGCAGCTTGATTACTTTGAAATGGAGTGATCATGACGCACCATAATCAGCCAAAATCAAGGAAGGAGTCTTCCTCTCTCAAAGCCGACTGGCTTGGTGCTGCCCATAATGAGCAGCCCTCTGCTTTGTAAAAGCGAGTTACTTGGTGTCATGGCTTGAGTAATGAACATGATGCACTGTCGGGACATCTGTCTTGGCATGCTCTTCAAAACCTGTGAGGTCAGAGCTCTCTGTCGCCGTGACAACCCACCGTCTGCTGCTCCTTGCCATCCCCTTCTCCTCGGGTTGCCCCCACCCCTCCTTTGCCTCTCTGTGTCGCTCACCTATTCACCAACCTGCCTGGGTGAAGAGCCGCATCAGCTGCCGAGTGAAATGATAATGAAGAGAGCCTAAGAGTCCCATCTCTCTCTCCCTATCCCCCTCTCATATGTTCTCACTCTCTCACACTCACTCCCATTCATTTTCTCACACTTTCTCCCTCTCTCTCCCTCTCTCTCAGTAAATCTGTCCAAACACTCCAGCGGTAACCTTCAGCCGCTCAAGAACACAGACTCAATCTGTATACATGAATCCCTTATTGTTACCAAGAAATCAAATCATTCTGCTGGTTGGTGACAGGAAAATTGCCACCTTGAATGCCATACGCAAGCATGCACGCACATGCACACACACACCACACACACACTCTACACTGTGCATTTTCATTTGCTTTGGCCTCCTCCACAATTCTTTACTCCCTTGATTCGCCTCCATTTTTTGCCTCTCGCCAGCTATTCAGGTAGTAATTTGTAATAAAGGCTTATCAAGGAACAGAAAGTGCAACTGTAATTTAGCCCACTCACCTGCTTATGTCTCACATTAGGAAGGCTGAATTTCCCAAGGTCAAATGACTCAGTCAGATGACAAATTGACAGCTCTGCATACAGACAAGCAGACTTGCATATGGAGGAGCAACCATGACAACCAAATACCTATCATTATATCCCATAAACTCAAAATACTTCCTCTCTTTCATGCTCCCACACAGATTTCTGTCTTTCTGAATAAAACATGTGTAGGCATTTTATTAGAGTAGTTAGGGAGAGGGAATACAGCAACTCACACACAGATCTGAGAGCCTCGTGAAACAAACCACTGGTGAAGTGATGGTGAAGAAAGGTAAATCTTAGCAGGCAAAAGGAGAGCTTCAAAGGGAGAAAACAGTCCTGGTGGTGGGACGCAAGCTGCGACAGTTCCAGAGGCAGTGCTGGGAGTCCACAGGAATGGTCACAAGCCATGATCCTGCGGTAGCCGGCACAGCACGAGGAAGAGCAAAGAGCATATAAAACCACAACAAATGCATGAGCTGCGGTATGTCCTTTTGTGTCTTCTTTTTAAAGCCACCATGTTAGACCCCAAGTGTTTACAGTTGTGGTGTTCCTCTGAGTCTAAGGCCAGGGTCAGCTATGAGTCTATTGAGAGGAATGCTCCAACACCATGAGCTGGATTTCAAGCCCATTCTTTATTGTATCCTCAACTCCATAGTCCTCCGTCCTCCAACCCATGACCTGAAAATCAATCTCTTCCTGCAAGAAGGAAGTCTCAATTCATTAAATGTTCAAGGAGCAAGAAGCCTTCCAGAGGAGCCTTGAGCAAGTAAAGTGTTGTTTCACTGTTGGCCATTGTGGCCTTCTTATGGTTGTATTGTCCTAATGTCATCATGATGTTAACTGTGATCTGTCTCTTGTTTTTTATGTTTTTTGTTTTGTTTTGTTTTGTTATTATTTGTCATTGTATTTTGTCTATTGGTTTCTGTTTTTGCATATTGTTGAGTCCATGTTTGTTTATATGTCTGGACACCCTCGAAAATGAGATGATGCATCTCAAGGGGTTTATCCAAATAAATAAATTTCAATTTCAAACACAACTCAGTGCATCCCAGAAATAAGCCTCTCCATTTTATTCATTTATTGATTTATCCTTATGTTACCATCAGAATGACCAGAGGTGGGGGACTCAAGTCACAAATTTGAGGACTTGAGACTTGTTTGTCTAAAACTGATAACTTGACTTGCCGTTGACTTGGTATTCATGACTTGACACTTGATTTAGACTAGAGGCAAGTGACTTGAAAGGACTTTTTTTTTAAATTACATTTTTGCATTTTTCTAGATATTTGGATGTTGCGGAATCACCACTCTTGAACTGCCACTGTCGGCCAGACCCAGACAGCCACCACATCAAGCACATCTTATTCAACAAAGTTCACATCTGAAAAGGATCTGACTGAAAGATTCCAGGAGGAAGAGTGGACCAGCAAGCTACTCCAGAGGCGATATTCTTTCACCCATGCTTTTTCCTAGGCCTTTGTGCATTTGTTAAATAGGCTTTTTCATTTTGAGTGGTTATATGCTGCTATACATGAATTATTGGCTAGCTCCTGTTGATAGCTTGCTTTCTAGTTCATATAGTTTATGGTTTCAGACTGTTGGTTGAGTCAGAGCTTTTTAATGGTGCCAGAATTGCTGACCTTGTAGCTGACGACCAGTTGCCCCACTAGGGATGAAGAAAGTTATTGATTGATTGACTCTGGCAAAGTTCAGTTGGAACCCAGCTTTTCACTTTTTCTACGACTGGAAAGCAAATTCTGGGCTTGAACCTACAGGCTTATGTGTTCGCCTTTTTACTTTGATGCTGCATGTACATAGGCTAGTATTTTTTTTCTATCACTGTTGAAAACTCTTGCTTGTGTTTTGTGTTGCATTAACTTTGCATTAGTTTGGCAAGAAGATCTTCAGTAGAACAATGGCAGGTAGATATACATACGTGTGTGTGTGTGTCTGTGTGTGTGTTTGTGTTTTGTTGCTGTTTTTTTTTTTTGTTTGTTTGTTTTGTTTTTTTATGTACTTTACAGCCCTTTAGAGCTATAGGGCTATATTATAGGATCAGAGCCCCACTCTCCATTGTTGTTCATTTAGGAGGCTTCTTGTTGATTGCCACAAAATTAGAGAAGATCATCAGAATTACGTATGATTTGACTTGTTATTTGCTTGACCAGAGCAATGATTTGACTTTACTAGGCTGACTTATAGCAGGTGGACTTATAGCAGGGACACCACAGTAACTTGGGACTTGCATATGTGACTTACTCACCTCTGGGAATGACATAGGTCATAAATCCTCCACCATCTTCACAGCTAACATTTGGAAAACAGCGTCAACTTCAGCATACGTTTTTATGTACTTACCTCTGGACCTACCAGTGTCATTTATCAGTCATTGCAGAGTTGATGTTTGATAGCTGTTTCACAAAAGATGAACTTGTTCAGATCTTCTAAAACATTTATGTCCTCTTGCTGTGTAGTGTTGAATCGATGCACACAAAAGCTGGCACACCCGCAGGGAGTCGAAACCAAAAGCTTTAAACAAACAAAGCCTGTCTTGATCTTATGTGCACTGTAATAGCATCAAATTATTTACCCACTCTGTTCCTGTCTAAAATGCCAGGTATAATATTAGGCAGGATGTGTCAAGCCCTTTCAGATAGGTCTACATTATGCAGTTAGGATTTGGATGACTTTTTTACATTTTGTATCCTTTTACTTTGACAACTGCGTCACATCAAGATAACTTTTTTTTTTAAAAAGAGTGAAAGTTAAAAAGAAAAAGCACTTGCAGAATGTTAGATTTTGTACAACAATAAGCAACAGTTCATTATATGTAATGGCAAGTGAATACAAGTGTGTTTTGATTAGTCTTTGCTCACATCTCGTGAGGAGAGGATGCAAGTAAAGGAACCTGAGAGGAAATAAGGGAAGGTGACGGATCAAATGAGCTCTGCGTTCATGTTGTCCTCTTTTAGCCAGGCGGCCGCTGTCCATGGTCCTGAAAGTTGTTTGCTCAGTCACCTGACAAAGATTGGGAGAAGAGCACACTCTGTCATTATTGGTGTCAGTTGTAATTACACATGTGCTGTTTAAGTGCACTGTTATTTATTTTCTTTTTATTTATTTTTTTATTTTTGACTTTCCACAACAAAGTTATGATGTGAATACATGGAACAAAACAAGCATCTCAGCAAAACAATCAGTTACAGAATAGTCCACTGACAGTAGGTTGTTAAGGCAAACAACAGAGGACAACATAGACTGACAATATTTCACTTCTATGAATGATACTATGATGAACAGAATTAATAATGCAAAAGCGAACGAGTCTTCAGTTGTGAGTTTTTTGAGATTCAATAATGTTAAATCCATTTCCTCAGGCAGGTTCTTCCAAACTTTAGGAGTTTTGATTGCAAATGCTTAATTGTCTCTTTTTTAAAATCTTGTCTTTGACCCAGATCTCTTGGATTAGCACAAATAGTTTTATCTTAGATCTAAGACTTTCCTTTTTATGTAAGGAGTTAAAGGTTTCATAAAACAAAGTGGTCCAAAGCCCTTTATTGATTTGAAAATAATCAGTGAAACCTTGAAGTCAATTACATATCCAACTGCAAGCCAGTGTAAAATATTTAATCACCCTCAGCAGGTAAATAAGTTAATCTTAATACGTTAAAAATGTTAATTAAATATGGATAAACATGTTTAAACATGTTAGTGTGAGGGGAAATAAAGTAAGACAATAAAGCAATAAAGGGCCAATAAAATTATTAAATTCACCATAGTTAGTCATTACAGTGACGGCTTATTGCAGAACACTGCAATTTCATAATTTGGTAATACAAAAGGTGTTTCTAAGAAAGTGACAAGTACTAGCACAGGTGTTATTAAGTAATTCAGCTATGATTTCTATGCATTTATCCTTCTTAGTTACAGCTATAGCTATCTTGGATATATATCTTTTAGCTATTTTTACAGTCATGAATACTTTGTAATTACTTCATCATTTATGTGGTACACACTCAGGGACCCAGGGAGACTATAAGAAGAAATGCTAAGATGGCACTTAAATGATCTCTTAGATCTATTTAAGATCCTAGCTGCTGTATTTTTAACTGGTCACAGATGAAAAGGCTTGCAACCAGCTTGCAATCATAAAGAATGCAAACATTTCTTAATCAGCAAAACAGAGAAATAACCTCAAGTCTTCTGCAGAGAGGGAGGCTCCTAATTTCTGCCCTGAATAGACTTGCACAGGTAGCAGATTAAAAAAGAGAGAGAGAGAGAGAGAGAGAGAGAGAGAGAGAGAAAGAGAAGTGGCTGTAATTAATCATTGGCAAGCCTCCATCAGGGCCCATCAGGGTTTTACTAACATTTAATGTTTGAATGTTTGCTAGATAAGCTTCATTGCTGGAATTGCTCTGATTTCTCAGAAGCATTGGATAATGTTAGCTGTAAGCCACCTCATTTGTTTGCAGCTACCACTTTGATGGGTTTCAATGAGGAATGCTAACACTTACTCCCTGGGTTGTACCAAAAGCCTGGTGGATTACAATGGTCTAAGATTCAAAATGTCAAGGAAACACCTTTAACTGGAGAGCAGAAGACATGCCATCGAGCTCCGCTGATCAAAGACATGAGGAGAGGATCCGTGGGCCGCGCTGGTCAGTGGACACAATCACACAAAGGAAGAGAGAGAGAGGCAGAGGGCTTCTGAGAGAGACTAAGAGTAAGAATCAGCAAGTGAGGACCGGTGTGGGCAATTCTGAAGTGAACTGCAGTGTGCAGGCTGTGCGTCTGTCTAATGGCTGGAACTGCGACTCTGTAT
>OMLB01055071.1:0-15135 GCA_900302555.1 Myripristis jacobus
AAGTAAATGGGACTTGAGAGGCAAAAATCAAGGAAGCCAAAGTGTCTCCTGAACTGAGCCCACACTCTCAATGTGTGCCAAACAACTGGATTATCAATGAGTTTATTTGGTGAGATAGGGAGTGGAGATCCAAGAAGTGCTGGAATGGAAAAGTTTTTAGCAGATCCCAACTCCACTGCCAGCCATGAAGGCCAGTCAGATCAATTATGAAAATATGACCAAAAAGTAGGACAGCGAATGTTGGCTGCCCAATAATAAAAACGAAAACTAGGCAGTGCCATACCCCCTTCCCCCTTAGGCTTTTGGAGGTGGACCTTATTTAGCTGAGGGCACTTGCCCTTCCATATATAAGATGGTATAACAGAATCTAACGTATCAAAGAATGATTTAGGAATGAAGGTCGGTATTGATTGAAAGATGCATAAAAATTTAGGGAGAATATTCATTTTGATGGAATTAATTCAGCCGACCAAGGATGCAGAAAGGGGTGACCACTGTGTCAAGCACCATTTTGTGTGGTTTAGCAGAGTGAGAAAGTTTTCTTTGAAAAGGCACTTGTGCTTTTTCGTAACTGTAATAGCAAGTTTTCCACAATCCTAAAAGGGAAGCTGGAGTAGTCTGATGCTGGCGTCCCCTCACTGACAAGGAAAAGTTCAGATTTATTTAGATTTAATTTGTATCATGAGAACTGGCTAAAATCATTCAGTAAAGACAACATAGCGGGTAGGGAGGCATCTGGACGTGAGACAAACCTTAACAGGTCGTCTGCATATAGGGCCACCTTATGTTCCACTCCATTCCTCCATATGCCAGAGATATTCTCGCTACTGCGGATTGCTATCACCAGCAGCTCTATGGCCAGGTCAAATAGTAGGGGACTTAGAGGACACCCTTGTCGGGTTCCCCGATGGAGGTTAAAGGGTTGTGACAGCTGGGAATTAGTGAGGACCGAAGCAGTGGGGCTTGAGTATAATAATTTTACCCAGGTGATAAAATTCGGACCGAAACCAAATTTTTGCAAAGCCACAAATAAATATGCCCACTCTATCCGGTCAAACGCTTTCTCCGCACCTAGAGAAAGGACACATTCAGGAGTCGCACCAGAAGGGAGATACAAAATATCAAATATCCGACGTATGTTGAAATATGAGTATCGATTTTTGACAAAGCCCGTTTGGTCTTCAGATATGATGGACGGTAGGATTTTCTCCAATCTTCGGGCCAGAACTTTAGCCAAAATTTTAACATCAACATTTAATAGAGAGATTGGCCTATACGAAGAACACTCTGTCGGATCTCTATCTTTTTTTTGCAATAAGGGTGATACATGCTTCATAAAATGATGCCGGAAGCTTTCCCTGTTTGAATGAGTCAGATAGCACTGTGCTTAGCTGCAGCGAGAGTAGTGAGGAGAATGCCTTAAAGAATTCTACGGGAAACCCATCGGGCCCCGGAGATTTCCCTGATTGCAGCGAGGAAATAGCAGCACCTATCTCCTCTTTCGTTATAGGTTCATCCAATCTCATTTTACTGTCAGGGGAAAGTGTGGGAATATTTAGTCGGTTCAAAAAAGTATCCATTAGTATAGTATTATTTGAGAACTCAGAAGTGTAGAGTTGAGAGTAGTAATTCCTGAATGTATCATTAATCTTTGCGTGATCTGAAGTGACGCTACCATCCCTCATTTTAATTTTTGTAATATGCCCCTTTGCTTTGAGTTCTCGCAGCTGGTTAGCGAGCAATTTCCCAGATTTTTCACCATGGATATAGAACAAACTCTTATTCCTCAAGAGTTGGCATTCAATGGGATAAGTTGAGGCCAAATCAAATTTAGTTTGAAGTTCCACTCGGGTTTTATATAGGTCAGGGTTTTTAACTTGAGCGTATTGTTTATCTATTTCCTTAATTTGATTGGCCAGTTGTAATCGTTCTCGGTGGGCCTTTTTTTTCATATTTACAGTGTAGGAAATAATTTGCCCTCTAACGTATGCCTTAAAAGCATCCCAAACTATCAGACTAGGTGTATCCGGGGAGATATTTGTCCGAAAAAAGAAGGATATATGTTCTTCCATAAATTTCACAAAATCACTGTCTGACAGGAGAGTTGAATTAAAGCGCCAGTGTTTTTTAATTTGAGGAAGACCAGGCAGTGCCAGAGACAATACAACAGGAGCGTGATCTGATATCACTATGCCCTGATAATCACAGGAACATGTCAATGGTATCAGTTCATTATCAATGAGAAAGTAATCAATCCTAGTGAAGGTATGGTGGACGTGCGAAAAGAAGGAGTACTCTCTCTTATTTGGATGGAGGAAGCGCCACACATCAGAGACACCAGAATTAGATAGAAAGGACTGAATTAATGAGGCAGACCTACTAATTGAGTCTGGTTTGGGAGAGGAACGGTCCAGCACAGGATCCAACCAGCAGTTAAAATCCCCCCCAAGTATAAGTGAGTATGAGCTTAGATCCGGGAGAGAAGAAAAAAAACGTTCAAAAAAACCCACATCCTCTACATTTGGAGCATAAACGTTGGCGAGTACCATCATTGTATTGTATAACTTCCCTGAGACAATGATAAAACGGCCGTTAGTATCTGATATAACACTGTGATGCACAAAAGGGATGTTTTGGTCAACAAGGATCGAAACCCCCCTAGCTTTTGCTTGAAATGAGGAATGGAAGTGCTGCCCCGCCCACCGTGACATCAGGCGAGCACTATCAGAACCACGAATATGTGTCTCTTGCAAAAAAACAAATGTTGCCTTAAATTGTTTTATATGTGAAAATACCTTCCTCCTTTTAACAGGGTGATTTAAACCCTTGACATTCCAGCTAACAACGTTTAATGATCTATCCACTGTCTACAACTGAAAGTGTAGGATGATAAATACAAATGATAACAGAACTCCAGGAATATAGGCCTAAAGGACATGGTAAACCAAAAATGAACTGTGCGTGGCTTGTGTAGACTAATAAGTCAGTACTGGTGTAGGAAAGCCCACCCCTTGCCCAGCAACCCCACAACAAGATAGCTGCCAAAGAACATAACAGCAAGCTCTTCAAAACACCCATTATTTACCCCCCAAAAATCTTCCTGTCACTTGAACCCAATATCTTCAACTCCTTATTTTAGTGTTAGCGTGCACTCAACACTCCTAGGTCACATTTGAACAATTCTAGAAATACAAACATATAAAAGAGAAAAAAGAACATTCATTTTAAAATCTCGCATATACCATTAACACTATGTAGTCATATAATAAAAATAAAAAGGAATGTTGCTTCAAAGATAAGCGCAGACTGGCGGGTTTTCCTCACACTTGAATGCAGCAGTTCACTGAGTGAAAGGCTGGGAGACATACTCACATATCTGCAGCCGGGGTTAGTATGATATTACTGCTTCAGAAGCCGCAACATAATAACTGCAGTCCGGTCGCTGATATCGTATACGGCAACGACCCGAATAAAGGACAACATGTTGGCGGTTGTAAACCGTCAGGCACAGTCATCAAACAATCATTTACGGTGGTACAGGTGGAGGGGGAAGGCCGTCGATGTATCTCCGCGCCTCATCGGTCGAGCGTAGCCACTTTTTGTCTCCATCGGGAAGTGTAATGCGGAGCCGTGCAGGATATAGGAGAGAAGGTTTGAGCCCTCGGTTGTAGAGATCTGCCATAACTTCCCTGTACTCGGCTCGCTGGCTCAAAACCTCAGGGCTGTAGTCTTCCACCACTCGAACTTGCTGGCCACGGTACTCCAGCTTCCCTCTGCGGCGGGCTTCGCGAATCAGGAGATCCTTGACCTGGTAGCGGTGCAGACGGAGAATGACGGGACGCGGTCGCTGTCCGGGGGCCGGTTTTGCTGTCAGTGAGCGATGGGCTCTGTCGATCTCGGGCGGAGATGGAAGCGTCTCTTTTCCAAAAACCTCGCACAGCAGATCGGAGAAAAAGGCTGTAGGTCGCCCACCTTCAACAGACTCCGATAGGCCCAGGATGCGAATGTTTTGTCTTCTGCTGCGGCCCTCTAAGTCGACGACTTTAGCCATTAGCTTGGAGTTGCTTTCTCGCAGGCTGGAGCAGGCATTTTCTAGCTCACTGACACGTTGGCTCAGGTTCTCCGAGGCAAGCTCGAGAGACGAAAGACGCTGGCCATGCTCGTCAACTGTGGAGCGGACCTGGTCAAATTTGTTTTCCAGCAAGTTAAAGGAAGTTTTAAAGTCAGCAGCTAGCGCCTGTCTGTGCTGGTCGAGTAGCTCGGAGATAGCCTCCATGGTTAAGCTAGTGGCTTGGTCGTCTTTTTTCCCTGGCTTGCCGCGGTGTGAGGTCATTTTGAAGCAAACTTAGGTAGAAGAAATTGTTCAGAGTAACACAGTGTGCAAAATAAAGGAGCGAATAAGTGAGAATTAAGGTAGAGTATGCAGGAGCTCTCGCGTGTTACGTCTACTCCATGCGGCAGCCGACCGGAAGTCCCAATCTTTCAAATTTTTTAGGTCATTTTCCAGTAGATTTGTTTGGAATGTTTTTCCCCCAAATGTTCCAGTCTTTTTTCCATACTTTTTAAATGTTCTTTTTCCCTCATGTTTTAATGTTAAATATACAATTCATTCAGTCATTCAACCTCTATTTTACCCCGAAAGACTTCTGAGGGGCTATCCTTATTTACAATGGTGTCAAGATGCAAAAAACAATCGTGAAAAACAAACAAACAATGGTATTAGCTTTAAGTTATTATTTCGTAAAGGATAAAGCCTAAAATTCAAGTATTGTGCACTGACATGACTGTAAGACATCATGTTTTGACAGTGTTATCACATTGTCACTAGTACTGAAAGCCCTTCCACATTAAGAAGTTGTGGTTGGGATGCACAAGAATGTCTTAACCAGACAGCTCACAGGTGGGAAGCTGGTGTCATGTACTCACCACCAGTCCAAAGGATCTGCTGGGCTGTCTGTTGCCATCATCAATATGTAACTGTCCATCTCTTGGTCAATTACCTGCCTCTGTGTGTGTGAGGGTGAGGCAGGTACACTGTTGGTACTATTTTTGAAAAAAAAGAAAAAAAAAACTCTCTTTGGGCTTCCTCTACCACTGTAGTGCAGTGGCAGGTTCTCTCTCCATGTCTATCTGGTCCTTTCCATGAGAGAAGCGCACAGCAGATGGGGCCTTTCCCCAAGGAGTGCTTTATGTTTTTGCTAATCTTTCCCCAACGCAAGCAGTTGTATTTTATCATTTTTCATGTCATTGTTTTCCATTCATTCCACTACAATATTAAAATGAACGTTCAGAGACTTCAGACTTTCATCACACCAGTATTCAATTACCATAATGAAGTCATCCATGCTAGTTTCCTTAGAAGCATCAGCACTGTTGTGTTTTCATGACTTGAAATGGGGCAGAGTGAAACTGTTCTCTGTACTGGAACATAGTCCCCAGGGGAGACATTTGCTTTACACAGCCAATTATCAGCTATGTGGTTTATGAATGCTGGTGACTTTGTTAGCCACACAGCAGAACATTAGAAGGTGGATGTTTCAACCAAAAATTTACATTTGGAATTCAAGGGCTGTGAAAATCTTAAGTACCACTGCATGATTTGCAAAGTGGTTTGTCGACATGTTAAATGTGGGAAAATTGTAGAAAACAGGCCAAACATTAACTTTAAATACTGACTGGTTTATTAAACACAATGAGATTTTTTTTCCTCTGTTGTATGTATGCTCACATTACAGGATAATGTAAGGGGGGAATATCACTCATTCAGGTAGCATCAACATTTGTATTGAGGCGAACAGGCTTTAACCAGGTAAAAAGTTAGAAAAAATGTAAAATACCTAAAATATATTTTGTACGATGGAGGTTTCCAAAGTTTTTAATTTAAATAGGTATGCATCAGGGTCCTTCCTCTTAGGATGAATCTGTTCCCACATTGTTACAATCTGTCCAGATGTTGGTAGGGGTGCATCAGTGCTGCTACAAGGCTATCATTGGTCTCTCAGTATCTGAGATTTTTACTCGAGACTCATATCTGATTCCAAAAGCCCCAAATAGTGCATCACAAATGAAAGAAAACTCTTAATTTTCTCCATTTTAAGTCTGAATAGCATGTCAACAAATATCAGTTAAACATATTACCCAAACTATACTATTACGAGAATAGGGTATTTACCATCCGCAGTGTTGTGGCCAATCTTCATGCCTGCAAGCGATGTTCTCTTCTGGGCTTTTGTGGGTTTTAGGGATGAGTCATCATTCAACAGCACAATATGAGGGAGACAAGGAATCACTGTTTTTGTTAATAGATATACACTATATGGACAAAAGTATTGGACCACCTACACATTTCACCTTAAGAAGATTTTATGACATCTCATTCTAAATCCATAGACATTAATACGGAGTTGGTCCCCCTTTGCAGCTAGAACAGCTTCCCTCCTCTTCTGGGAGGGCTTTCTATGAGATTTTGGGTGTGTCTGTGGGAATTTTTGCCCATTTATCCAGAAGATCATTTGTGAGGTCACACACTGATGTTGGACCAGAGGGCCTGGCTTGCAATCTCTGTTCTAGTTGATCCCAAAGGTGTTGGATGGGGTTGAGGTCAGGGCTCTGTGCAGGCCAGTCATGTTCTTCCACACCAAACTCAGCCAGCCATGCCTTTATGGAGCTGCTTTGTGCACTGAGGCTCAGTCATGCTGGGACAGAAAAGGTCCTTCCCCAAACTGTTCCCACAAAGCTGGAAGCAGAGAATTGTCCAAAACGTCTTGGTGAGCTCAAGCATTAAGATTTCCCTTCACTGGAACTAAGGGGCCAAGGCCGATCCCAGAAAAACACCTCATTTCAATGATTAAGAGGTGTCGCCCGATACTTGTGGCCATATAATATATGTTGAGCAGTACACGCCTAAAAATGTTTTTGAGTGGATGGAAAATACCCTTGTCTAATAATAGTATAAATTGGGTAATAAGTTTAATTTCTACTTGTTGACATGCTATCTAAAGCATCCAAAACATAACCATACCATTTCATTAATGGCAGTATTTTTTATATATGAAGCTATACAGGATAATGTACATGCATGCACATGTATTTGTGTTGCTTGATGGATGTGTAAACACAGATGGTGTATGTAGACTTGCTATAAGTTTGTACTTGTAGGGGGTTCGAATATGTGCATATGGCTTTTACGTGTTTTTATCATAGCTGTATGAATGGTGGTGTAGAGTGTTATGTGATGATATGATGAAAAAATGTGAAATGCTATGTGTGAGTAATCTGCAGGGTAGCAGTTCATAATGTTTGCTGGAAATGTACAATGTTCATTTGAAGTGTTTGTACATATTGGCGGTTCAGCACTGGACTGGGGTGCACTGCCGGGCAGGAGGGGAGGGAGGAGAGGACTTGAGGGACAGGTGACAGACTGTTCTTTGATTTTGTATTGGTACTGATGCCTTGTGCTTTATGAATCATGTAATGTGGCATGATACCTCTAGTTCAAAATGCAGTTAAAATGATCAAACTAACAAATAAATAAATAAATAAACCCTTCAGGTTATGCTGTACCAATCGGGCGACACTGAAATGCTTTCTTCATACTGAAGGAAGCACATGTAGTGTATTCAAATGATGACATCATCTTGTTTCCATCTTTGTTCCTATGTCACAGTTTGCACATTATGTAAGGTTTAATCAACTCGTAGGTGTGTGTTAAATGGTTTTAAGGCCTGAGGTCTAGGCAAAGAACATGAAGTGGAGGGTGGAGGTAGGATTGTGCCTTAAAACTTTTTAACACACACCTGTCAGTTGATTTCCCTACCTATTCTGTGGTTATTTACCAACAATATAAAGGAACGAGCAGGAAACAATATTTAAAAAAAAAAATTCTATTGGTGTTCTTTCCTTCCTGTCATTAGTTTATCAAGTCAATAACTCAGCTGTGCTACCACAGTAAATAACGAGTAAGCTTTGACAGCTATGCTTTTCGTTGCTATGGTTATATGTTGGGTAGTGGATGACAGGAGCCAAACTACATGTGCATTACACAGTTTTAACGCACATTTCCTGGCCAATCAGAAAAGAGTATTCACCCAGACCATGGTATCATATTCTTTGGTCAATGCATAATTTATAGCCAAGTACACAAAATTAACATACAAGAAAGATGAGTGTGTGTATGAGTTCTGACTGATTGTATTGACAATGACTCCAGAGTTAATGACAAAAAAAAAATCTGTAAAATAATTAAAAACATGTACACATAAATATCATGAAAAAAATTATTTAAAAACGGCAATTAACACTTCATATGCACACCTTAACAATAGTACTGCACACAGTCCTATGCCTGAATTAATAGCCTACACCTCTTACTAACGCTGTATAACTGCTGGTCGTTGCATTGATATCCTATAACAGAACAGACATAGGATTATTATAAAGAGAAAATTCATTGCACACGGGTGATACCATTAATATCTTAATGGAGGATATTTACATAAAACACCCAGATGGATCAGGTTAATTTCATTTGAACAACAGATTTCCCGGGCATTTATATGTGCTATGCAAACTTCGATCCACATGATAGAAATGAATCCACGGACCACCAAAGTAACGTTGGACTGTTTAATTAAATCAACTTTAAATTACTCTGGCATGGTTGGAGGTGGTGTGCTCCAGTACGGTACAGGCGCTCATGCACAAGCACATGCACGGTCACGCACGCAGCGCGCGAACGTGGATACGACGTAAATCATTCCGTCCTCCTGCTTCCGCAAAATTGTTTAATGCACGCAGCGCGATTAACTGCGATCGCGGCATTGCGCAATCAATAATCAACTGATAATAATAATCAACCAGATCTGGCAGACCTGCTGGCCGGCAAGCCCGATGTCATCATAAATCAGTATAGTTCAAATACATTCATCATGTCTTCCTTTTAACTAAAAGACGTTTTTGTTCCTTTTAATCAGACATATGTTTATTTACCTTGACAGTTTCGGAGGTAACTTCCTCCTTCTTCAGAAAGGTCCAACTGACAGCTGGAGCGGCACCTGTCAGATCCGGACCTGTCTGATCCGGATGGCCGCACACACCGGCCAGTGCTGGCGCGGTGCCGGCCGGCTCCAGGTCTGCCGGATCTGACAGGTGCGCCGCGTACACAGACTGCCGTAATTTCATTATAAACTGAGTTTTGTTTATACGCGGTTGCAGCAGCACAACTGACAACAACACAGGCAACATGGTTCACTATTGATTGCGCAACGCGGTGATTTGCAGTTAATCGCGCTGCGCGCATTAAATGGTTTTGCAGACACAGGAGGAAAGTTGCATGATTTACATCGTATCCACGTTCGCGCGTGAGTGACCGTGCATGTGCGCGCGCATGAACGCCCATACCGTGCTGGAGCACACCCCCTCCAACCATTCCAGAGCGGGGGAAGTGTACTGTATTTAAGCACGGAACGGAGCGATCACACTGGTCAAATAAACCGGATTTTAGGGGCAAACGTGCTTGAGCGGGGTACAAACTTGGTAATGTGAGTAGCCTCTAACTCATTCATTTCATTGGATAATATGCCGGTGGGGTGAGGTGGAAGTCCCTGATTGATGGAAAAGATTCTTCTGATTGGCTGGGCCTCTTGTAAAAGTGGCCCAGCCACCGCCTCTGCTCTGCAGGCATAACTTATCGATCACAAGTGGCTTTTCTCAGGCTCAACAGATAGATCACAGATAAACAGAACCGTTTTTAGTCAAAAGAAAAAAAGGCTCTTGATGAGCACTTCAGCGTGAGAAATCGGAGATGTGGCGTAAGAGCTCTGTATTCCCCTCACTTGACAGTATCTTATAAAGAAATACACATATTTGAAAAATATTAATGTCAAACATGATCATCAAAAGTCTACTGTGACAATACTGAACTGATAAATAGCACTTGATTTGGTGACTCTTAGTTTATGTTGTGGCATGGATCGAACACAAAGTTAAGGATAAAGATCGTTCCAGGGAAACGGTTACCTTAGACCACTTAAGATTGCAGTAGACCCAAAACCCAACAGAAAGATACAAACAGTTTGCACATCATACATGTTTTGCTCCACAGTATTTTGGTGTATTTTGGGCTGCGTTGAAAAATTAATGGTTGAGTTTTCTGTGGTTTTTAGGCTTAAAAATGTTGTCTGACCTGGCAACTGTGGCTCTAGATAGGGCCTTAGCTTAAATGCATAAAATCTAAAATGTAAGAGCGACTGGAAGCCCTTGTTGTGGCTTTTCTTGGACTTGATGGGGTGGCTTAACTGCAGCACAGATTAAACATCCCAAAGTACCTTATTTTATTATACTAAGTAGGAAAACACTTTAATACCTTAAAATCTCAACAGAATCCATTAATGTGACCTCAGAGCATTTAAAAGCATCATTTTTGTTTCATCAAGTTTTAATTTCTTTAAGAGGGGTTAAGTGCCATCACCTGGATGACACATTCAAATGTATTAACTCAAAAACCAAATGCGTTGACAGTCTGGGCATCTTTGTGAGATGCTCAAAACAATGGCTTCCTTTTCTTGTCCTGTTTTGGAGCATGTCTGTACCTGTCTGCAGTCACTCTTGTTTCTCTGGCTCCCACTGTCTTATTTATCTGACCTCATTGTCCCTTCCCAGAGAGTACACATATGTTGACCCGATGTAACCTGTAGATCTAAGATTGTAAATGGCTGAACATCAGAAAAACCATCTTGTCTGCATAGGTCTATTGTAGACATTTCATCTGAGTTTTACTAGACACCCGACTTATGGGCGACCACAACACGGGGGTGACATAAATAGGATTTAATCATTCGTCAGTTTAATGTTGGGTAGATGTAGAGCTGATGAGAGTGTGCTATCAGGGTTATATACCTCCTTGTGCCCTGTTATCACAGGACACTGGCTACTTTACTGTTCAAAGAAACAAGAGGAAATCAGCAGGCAGGTTTTCCCTAAGTGCCCCTTATTTTTGGAATCAACTCCATATTGTGACTGAGGAGGCTACTTCTTTAGAGGTCTTCAAATCCAAACTTAAAACATCATCTTTGTTCACAGTTAATTGTAAAAGAACAACAAAATTATAATATATAATTATAATAATAATTATAATATATAATTATTTTTCTCACTTATAGTGATTGTTCACATTCACTGCCACTGTGTGATAGTCTACAGGGCTTGTCTGCTATCTGTGTGTAGTCTGTGTGTAGTTTGTGTGTTTGAATCTGTTTTGTTTGAGTGGCTAGGTTTTGCTCCTAATGGTTGTGTGTATGACTGTGTATGACTATGCCTAGTCAGTATGTCAGTGGGGTGAGGTGGAAGTCCCTGATTGATGGAAAAGATTCTTCTGATTGGCTGGGCCTCTTGTAAAAGTGGCCCAGCCACCGCCGCCTCTGCTCTGCAGGCATAACTTATCGATCACAAGTGGCTTTTCTCAGGCTCAACAGATAGATCACAGATAAACAGAACCGTTTTTAGTCAAAAGAAAAAAAGGCTCTTGATGAGCACTTCAGCGTGAGAAATCGGAGGTGTGGCGTGAGAGCGTGTGAAGCCAATCAAATGCGTGAGTCTCACGGCCAATGCATGAGAGTTGGCAGCTGTGATATTAGCAAACATTGGCTAACGTTTCCTAACCCTAACCATGTAATTTGCTGGCTAACGAAGCCAACAGAGAAAGCAGAAGTGGCTAAAGTAGATAATGAGCTAAAGTTAGCTAGTGTTTGCATATGCGGGAATGTTAGCAGTCACGTGACGTTGACACAGGCTGCACTACATTGGCTATAAGTCTAAATTTTGATATGCAACATGTTTTTGGTTCAGAAACGTTGACATTTCAGTGTTATTTGGTGGTTTGCAGAAACATAAAATGGCAACATTTTTATTCTGACAATTGGGTCGGTCTAAGCTGTCTGTCCCTCCTCTCATTCATGCACCTGTAACACACAAAAAAGTTGACTTGGTAGTTGGTGCAGTGCCAGCTTACCTGAGGCCTGTACCATAAAGCTGGATTAACATAGCTGGGCTTTCTCTTAGTTATCTGCCTTCACTTAACCAGACAGCCGCACTCCGGATTTTCGGTACCATAAAGCCGGCTATCAACTCGCTAATTCAACCCAGGCTTTTCCAATCTAGATCTGTGCGCGCTCACATAAAAAGGGCGGAGTTTGCTGCATGCGACCAATCGCAGACATGGAAAAATCTACCCGAGCCGCATACTTCACAACCGAGGAGCAGACAATAATCTGAAATAAATACGAGGAATATAAATCAATAATCCAGGCAAAAGCAACACAGTTGCAGCTGCCAAAAGCTGCAAGGAATGCAAAAAATTGCCAACTGTGTCAATGCGTAAATTAGTGGGATTATAATATTACTTCCCCACCATGATGGCACAAGTGACTCTGACTACAGTAACATTTGTGTGTTCAATAAATTTATGTCTCCCACTCAGCCATACACTCCTGCAGAGGAACTGGCCCTCTCTAACAGTGAGGCTCGACCCTTGCTGGAGGTCTGCCCTCAGTTTGAGTTTCGTCAGAATCATCACTTTGATTTAACTGATTTTGATATTTAATTTTATAAAGCAACTGACCTCGTGTTTATTCTGCTGGTTAAAACATTATTTCACTGTCACTTAAAGACTGTAAAACATTTGGCATCAACTCTCGTGTGGACTTTTCGGGGCAGACACCCTAAATACTAAATATGAGCAAACTAATGGAAACCTAAAGGAGCCCAGAGACTGGCCTGTATTTTATCAGAATTTTATTTAACCCTCTAAATTAAATTCCCCTTGTTTATTTTCAAATTTTTTTTTTTTTAAAAATCATTACATCAGTCTACAGGATCAATTTTTGGTTGGACAGTGTAGAGTCATGAGTAAAAAAAAAAACAAAAAACAAGAAGAATTCCTTCTTCTCTTCAAACTTGAAAAAATATGAGAGAAAAACAAACAATTAAAATAAGAAGCCTAAGTAAAATTTATTAATTTTATAAAAGAAGAAGAAGAAAGGGGAAAAAAAATACTCAGCCTAACTTGGATAAAAGGTGCACAAGTTGTGCACCTCGATCCACTGGGTTCTCATCAAATGGGCAGGCCATTTTCCAAGAGAATTGATTGGGCAGTAGGTGGGGCTTTTATACCTGCTGACCTCTTATCCTGAACTTAACCTGCTCTGGAGCAGGTTAGGTGTTCAGTGTATGTTACCACGGCAACATACCCCGATAAAAAGTAAACCACCTTTATAGTACAGAAAACCCAGGGTTAAGCCAGAAGTTAGCTCGCTAAGCCCAAATCCAGCTTTATGGTACAGACCCCTAGCCAAAGTCTGTGTATGTACTTTCTTGCTTCATCGTCATTATCAATATTATTGTCCATGTTACTGTTTTATCCCAGAACCTACTGCAAGTTCACCTGCCCTGGCAGACGATACCTCTTTGTTTTGTCTTTCCTCTGTCTTCACTGAGGGTCCAAGGTTGATGGTGCCAGGCTGAGCTAGCTAGTCAGGTAATTGTGTTATACTTCCTCATGGTTTGTTTGGCTTGATACTTTGCAGCACTGTTTTATTTGATTGTGGATTGTTGATTAGTTAGATCAAGGTAGGCTCATTCTTTTTAAAGTCCTTTGAGACATGCTGTGATGAAAGGCTGTATCATTGTAATTTTCCCTGTGTGGTGGGCCATTGTAGAGGAATTAAAAGAGCTTTGTCATAAATAGTGTGTTATGTAATAAATTAAACATACTTTATCAGGAATATGACAGGAGTGGATAGGTGTTAAGGATATGATTCACGCTTCTTTCACAGTCAGCTGGTCATTTCGGTCCCCACCTCCTTCACACGTCCCACTGTCGAGCTGTTCCTTTCTATCTGTCTATTCTAGACTTTCGGCATCTGAGGCAGCTGTGGATACTCAAACACAGTTTAATTTCACACTAACAGAAAGCAGCTCTGAAGCAGTGTACATAAGGGAAGCAGGTACAGAGAAAGAGACAGGGAGAAGCAGGTTAAACCCACGCTCGTCTCTTCTCAACTCGACTCTAAAGGCTGAGTTGAATCATAACAGTGAGTGGGCGAAAAGAGAAGAAAATTCTTTATTTTGCGCAGATTCTGACGTATATCATCTGTTGACTGCGGGGTCATGTGGATCGGGTGATGGGAAGCAAAGGAAGAGAGATAGAAATGGAGAGGAAGTTGATGATAGCTTCCTCTCTCTCTCTCACTGTCTCTCAAGAAAAGAGCATTTTTACAATTAGATGTGGAACTGAAAATGTAGAACATCTCTATTGTTTGAGATTTATGGTGTTATTGAGGTCACAGTTAAGAGACATTGCTGTTTATTTTCCCAGCTGTCTGTACTGGGTTTGTACTGTACACTGCAGCCTTGTTATTTGGACATGATGCATAGTTCTCAAAACAAATGTGTTCTTGTTGCCTGAGTCACCCTACCATGTTTTGGTAGAACAACAGGTCACTGTGCAACAATGTTAATTTAAAGTAGGAGTACAAGTGTGTTGCTATACACTGCAACACATCACAATAATAGTCCTAGCTTTACAATAATACAGGAGGGAACCTGTGTGTTTGCATGTGTATGTGTGACTGGGAGGAGCAGCATGTATGTGTGTGTGAGAGAGTTAGATGGAGAGAGGGAGAGAGAGGACGAAAAAGCCCGGGGGTTAGGTTTAGGTGTTAGAAATGATACAATCGATATCTCACACCCGCCCCATCTCCAATTTCAGTAGTGCGGCCGGCATGCGGGGTGAGTTTTAGAGAGAAATGGCACTGGTCCTTGTTAGTGATCTGCCACAAGCCTGAAGAACAACACGCCTCCACACGTTAATGGTTCCGAATTAACGTGAATCCATGTGGCGCCCCCTGCTGCCCGGGACTGGGTGTCAGGAGCTGTCAGACCTGGTCCAGCCTTATGGAATCACCTTGTCCCCTTAGTCTTTACCTGCTGCAACAAACTGGGGCCCTAAGTCCTGTCAGATCAGCGTCACATATTGTGAGTAGTTCTATGAGGTTGTTAGGAAGAATGGGCCTGTGCTGAGGGTTCTGTGTGGATCACAAAACCCTGTGACCCCTCCCCTGTTGCCCCAAAGCTTTCACT
>OMLB01055072.1:0-10821 GCA_900302555.1 Myripristis jacobus
GGCCAACAAGTGCTAAACACCTCTGGCAACTCCTTCAAGACTGTTGGAAACCATTTCAGGTGACTACCTCTTGAAGCTCATGGAGAGAATGCCAAGAGTGTGCAAAGCAGTAATCAGCAGGGTGGCTATTTTGAAGAAACTAGAATATAAAACATGTTTTCAGTTATTTCAGCTTTTTTTGTTAAGTACATAACTCCACATGTGTTCATTCATAGTTTTGATGCCTTCAGTGAGAATCTACAATGTAAATAGCCATGAAAATACAGAAAACGCATTGAATGAGAAGGTGTGTCCAAACTTTTGGCTTGTACTGTATATATATATATATATATATATATGTGAGAGAGAGAGAGAGAGAGAGAGAGAGAGAGAGAGAGCATGCAGTACTTAAAAAGGTAAAAGAAAGGGAATCAAGGTTATGACTCAACATTAAAATAAAAATCTGGGTATCATTGGCAAAGAAACAGATGAGAAACACAGAGCCACAGCTGAGCCTTCCCATGGCTGACTAGTGCTAAGTGGCAAATGCAATTTTCCATCGACCACAAAGTAATAGGCCTGTGTCTTCTGTAACTAAACACATCAGCAAATGGTGTTGAGAATTCATCTCTCAGTATAATACTTAGTAAAGGCTTTTACAACATTTGCTCATTTCTGTTATTTTAGGCATGGAGACTTACAGAAAAAGCTGTGCAACATGAAAACCTGTGTGAGCTCTTGTCCACAGGGAATGATCTGCCACAGATGAGTGGGTTTGCTTTTGGCCGCAGGCAGGTTTCAAATCTTACAATGCAATTTCGGATTTGACTTAAGTGTGAGTTCAGTCGCTGCCTATGGTGACCCTGTAGCTAGCTAGATGGCTAATATAGCTTTTTTCCTCATTCTGGAAATAAATAACAAATAACAGAAAATAACCGAAATGTAAATTGATTCATGTAAAATTATGCTGCATTCATTTCAACTCAGAACTTGTTAAAAAGACGTAGACGACTCAACAGTCATCTAACTTGTAAATACAAATTGGAAATTTAGGTGTCATTTCAAAGCTGCGATATCAGTAGGAGTCAATTTACTCAAGCCAAAAATGCTGCATACTCTTTGGATTTTACACCTGGAGGAAAATGCACTTTCCTCTTTTCATGGCATCCATTTTTCAGAGTTGCCACCTGCAACATACATACTTGTGCCACTGAAGTGGGAAAAAAAATTCTGGAGCTGGAAGATGGAGGCAGTAATAATCCGGGAAGAAAAAGTCATAAATTTATAAGAAAAAAAACTCGAAAATTCAGAGATCATAAAGTCACAAATTAAAAAAAAAAAAATACTAGGAAAAATAGCGTTTCTTCTACTATGGGATTCAGTCAGAAGAAAATCCTGGTGATTTGAGCCCAGAATCATAATATTCTCATCAGCATCTGGACTCTGAAGAGACATTGCTGTGACTTGGGCCGATTCAGAAGAAAACAATCTTGTGATTCTGGGCTAAAATCAGCAGGATTTCCTTGTTCCTAAATCCCATTGCAAAGTAGAATTTGATGAGGTCATCAGCTGCAGGCCTGATACACGGCAAGCAGCAGTGTCTGCAGTGTGAGGCTGATCCAACCTCACAGAGTCAACACATGAATTTGTGACATAAATTTGTGACTCTATAATCACGTACGTTTTTTTAATCATAATTTTTTTTAGTTTTTTCTCATAAATTTAAATCTAAAATTCTGCGTTTTTCTCTAAGAATTTACAAAATATTCAAAACTGCCACATTATATGTTAGCCTAGCACATAAAAGCTCAGTTCAGGGAAACAGGACTCAAGTCGTGTCAGTTCTACAGTTTCTGAGTCAGACTGACATTTTGTTAAATTTGATAACTAACTACTTAATATATTTGTGTCATTGTTGACTGAGATCTACAGGGTAATTGTAATGAGTGTGTTAGTGTGTGGGTGTGAGAGGAGGTGTTTTTTATAATTGGAGCTTTTAGCTGTTTTCTTCACTTATACTCAAAGCCAGATGTTTCATTATACATGATCACAAGCCAATATTTCTCTGGAGGTTCAGTCCAAAAGGAAACCAAAAAAAAAAAAAAAAGGCACTTCATAAAGGAAAGTGTGGAACTCATATCCTTGGCTGATTTGGTTATTTTTTAACTGTCTTCACAATCTTTTCATGTAAAATCTTTTTCACTGTTTGCACTTTAGTCTGACACAAGAGTGTCAGACTAAAATCAGCTATCCACCATTTGAAGATTGCCACCTATTCAGTAAAAATTACTCAACACAAAATTACACAAAACTCAGAGACATTCTAACACTTAAATGACTTTTACGTGATGTTTACGTGTGTCACATGTTTGTAATATGAGCTTCTCATACCGTAACTCCTGAAACAATGGTGCGACCGAAAAAATTCAGACGGTTTCTGAAAGCAGAGAACCGGAGCTTTCCGATGGTGTGCAAAAGCACTCACTCACTGCAAAATAAATCAAGGTGGATTTAGTTTAATTCCCCACCTGTCAAATCCCACTTTAACCACTGGATATAATGGATGTAATTTATTTTGTGTTCACAGAGACTGACTTCACTGGGGATCAGTACAGTTCATTTTGCACTGTTTCTGTTATGCTCTTTGGATTATGATCTTTATAGGTTTATAGGAGATACAGACTGCTAAAGTTCAAGATTATTCCATTTTCTCCCAAAGTTTTGATACCTCTTTCCTTTTTATTTTTCACTCCATTATACCTAAAATGCAAAACAGTCAAGACCTGTTTCCTTTTCACGTCTCTTTCTCTCCCCCTCTCTCTCTCCCTCTCTCTCTCTCCCTCTCTCTCTCTTGCTCTCTCTCTCTCTCTCTCTCTCTCTTTCTCACACACACACACACACACACACCATCTACATGTAAGAACAATTTTTGTATATTTTTTTATATTTTTAAACAAGTCCTAAACACATCCTTAAGAGTTACAGTTTATTGTAAACGTGCATTACTCATGCTTAATGAATCCATAACTAATGCATTACTCATGATTTAATGCAGGAATTAATGCATGATGTATCATGGACTCCAATGGCTCAGTATCAATAAATTATGAAGTCACTATTAAATATTCAAATGATTACTGAACACTTAATGGATCATCAATTTATGAACCTTAATTCAGTTTACCTGATAAAATAACTTCCTTATTCTAGATTCTAGATTATTCTTGGTGTTAATAGAGAGAGTCTTGATTTATGTTTGTATTAATAAATGTACATTCACAAACTTCTGCCACAAGGCAGCTCATGTTGTGCTCACAGCAACACTAAATAAGCATGCAGTGAGGCTGTGTATGGTTATAAATGATGAGCATCAACAAGAGACAGACAACTGCAGCTCCAGGGGCATAGCCATCTTTCCAAATGAGAGGAGGACGTAATCTTCAGGAATACTATTTTTAATAAGCAAAGCTTTTGTCAGTTTTGTTATTGTGTATGTATACTCTATATTAATAGTTTGAAAGACAGGAGCTGGCTGAAAAGTTGTATTTAGGACTGTCAAATGATTCTTTCTTTAGTGTTAATCACAAGGTAGGTTTTATAATTTGAGCTTTTAATTGTTTTCTTCATTTACTCAAAGCCAGATGTTTCATTAAAGATGATCACAAACCAAAATGTCTCTGGAGTTTCATTCAAAAATGAAACCAAAAGAAAAAAATAAAATAACACAAAACATATAGGCTACTCCTACAGCATGCCTGATTGCACAAAATTAAATTATGGCTCTTCATGAAATGAAGTGTGGAAGTCTTTGGACAAACAAAAAGACAAAACAAACAATAGCAGCAGCCGCACCACCCACACATGACTACTTTTTACACGCTGCTCCAAAGATCATCTTTTCACGAGAGGAGGACAAAATCTTCAATCTTCAGGTTTTTTTCATTTTTGTTATTGTGTCTATTGTGTGTTAACCATTTGAAACCCAGAAGAAAGGTTATTTTTTTTTGAGATGTCAGATGATACATTTTTGAATTGCGTTTATCATAAGGTAGTCATTAATCATGATAAATCATACATGAAGATCATCTCTGAACACACAACACGTGGCACCTTGAAGCAGATGAGCTACAGTAGCAGAGGACCACACCAGCTGCCACTCCTGTCAGCTAAGAAGAGGAAACAGGCTACAGTTCACATGGGCTCACCAAAACTGGACAAGAGAAGACTGGAAAAACGTTGCCTGGTCTGAGAAGTCTGGATTTCTGCTGCAACATTCGGATGGTAGGGTCAGAATTTGGCATAAACAAATGAAAGCATGGATCCATCCTGCCTTGTATCAATCATCCAGGCTGGTGCTGGTGGTGTAATGGTGTGGTGGAGATTTTCTTGGCACCCTTGGGGCCCCTTAGCACCAGCTGAGCATTGTTTAAATGCCACAGCCTACCCGAATATTTTTGCTGACCATGTCTATCCCTTTATCTTCTCATCTTCTGATGGCTACTTCCAGCAGGATAACACGCCTTGTCACAAAGCTCAAATCATCTCAAACTGATTTCTTGAACATGACAATGAGTTCACTGTACTCAAATGGCCTCCACAGTCACCAGATCTCAATCCAATAGAGCACATTTGAGATGTGGTGGAACGGGAGATCTGCAAATCTGCAGCACGTGTGTGATGCTATCATGTCAATATGAACTGAAATCTTTCAGGAATGTTTACAGCGAATCTATGCCAGAATTAAGGCAGATCTGAAGGCAAAAGGGGATCTAACCCGCTACATGCAAGGTTAACCTAATAAACTGGCCAGCAAGTGCACACCTATAAATGTGTAGGATAACCTAATGAAGGTCAATCTTGGACCAAAACACTGTTTTGTGTAATTTAATAAAATAATTTGGGATTGATTAACAAAAGTTTCAAGCCTTTCCTTTATGACTTCAGCACCAAAAAAAGGGGGAGGTGGGTAAAATCTTTTTCAAATTTTTGATCATGATGAATCATGTATTTAAAATGTCTTAAGTTACTTGCTCACTGTTGTATAGTGCATTTTGGAAACATTTTTTGCTCTTTCTGTATGGTATTTTCTAGCTCATTGTCTTCAACAACTCTGATAGGCCGACAGTCCATGTTGATCCATTTAGCAACTGTATCGCTTAGTTTATCTGTGTTTCCCCCTTACTTCAGAACCTAGCCTTGAGACACTCTTTGGCGTTTACTGTTCCCTGGCCTGGTGGGTTGGTCAAATGGCTGTGATTGGATGCATGGCCACTCAGACAATCTAACTTGACCTCCATGATAGTGGAGGGACAAGCCCCTGCATTGTATGTGCCACCAGCAGATAGCAGAAATGGCTGATATTGAGAAATCAAAAACATACCAGTGGCTGGAAAAGGCTGGACTGAAAGAAAGCACAGAGGCACTGATCTTGGCCATAAGCACAAGATCCACAGAGGCCGGGGTCTACCATACCAGACAGGACCCCGGATGCAAGCTATGCAGAGGGGCCCCTGAGACAGTACAGTACATCACAGCACGGTGCAAGATGCTGGCAGCTACGGCATACATGGAACACCATAACCAAGTGGCTGCCAAAGTGCACAGGAACATCTATGACAAATTGGGCTTGGAAGTTGCATGGTCAAAATGGAAAACACCTCTAAAGGTGGTTGAGAACTACAGAGCCAAGATCCTGTGGGTCTTCCTGATCCAGATGGGTAAATTGGTGGTGGCTAATCTACCAGACATCATGGTGGTCGACAAAGAGCAGAAGAAAGCTGTTGTGATAGACATAGTGATCCTGAGCGACAGCAACATCAGGAAGAAGGAACACGAGAAGCTTGAAAAATACTGAGGGCTGAGAGAGGAGCTAGAGAAGATGTGGGGAGGGAAATGCTATAAATGTTGCAGGTCAAAAGTCCACAGTGATTAAAACGCATACAGACATTTGTTTCAAATTTCCCACAAACAGGTATAAGTACTTTGTGTCACTTTGCATTGGCTCAGTTAAGGCCATTGTAATTACATTTTTAGAAACAATTAATTGACAAGTAAATTTGTCAAGTTCACATTTCTCAGCAGAGTATGAAAGGTGGGAAAATTACTACCCATAAACATAATATTATATAGCTACAGTACTTTTGCCATACGTTAAAATATAGGTTAATACATTGGAATAAGGCCAGTGTTAAGTAAATTATCACTTAAATTCTATAAACAAACAAGTGCTCATGCAGTATGCATATTACATCACTTAGCGTCCTATTAGGGCTACTTCTTTGGGAGTAGTAGTTTGGAACTGACCAAAAAGACAAATAAACTGTTGCACAAAAACACCAACAAGAACACTGTCGTCCTCCCAGCGGCTCCTCTTCATCTTCCACAGTGCTATAAAGCAACACTGCTGTGTTGCTCTCTGGCACAAAACAGAGAAGAGGATATTCTCCTTCCAAAGCAAATGGAGCTAAAGCTTTCAGAGTTTCTGGAAGACTGTGGCAGATGGTGAAAGGAAGGATCACTACCATCACTGCTGATCCCCTTCAGTGAAGATGACAAGAAAACCACTGAGCAAGCGAATACTCTCTTTATAAAAGCGAGCAATGGGGCCCATAGGAGATGTGGTCTTTAACAACACCACTGCTGGGATACAAGCTATCAGTCAGCTCAACGATCGTCTCATGTGTTTATTGTAATTATATCAAGGCCTCGCAATTCATTTGATTATGACATATTGATGCTGGTTAATCTTACCCATAGCACCTTTAAATTTAAGGTAGCTTTCTGTCTGATCATGATTCAAATTATATTCAAAGTATATTATACCCACTGGGTTTATAATCTGCGTGTAATGCATCCCAGAGCACTTTATGAGTTACCTTATGTTTATGCATTATGGGATCCCTCTTTGTCCTGTGACGGTGAACATACAATCAACATTCATTTCACTCAGATGGTAATTTGATGGAGCAGGTTGAGGCTGTGGCAGTGACCTTTACATCCAAACCTTTAATTTTCTTAATTTGATTTATTCAATTAGTCTCATAGAGCTTGACAAGATTTGCACACCACTAGCCGCAGAAGTTGAGCAATGATCCAGCACATTTATCTTCTTGGGCTGGGCCTGCCCCGTACATAGGTTGGACTTACACGCAACCGAGAATAATTGGCCAGCTACCTGGTCATGGACAGGCCAACCACTGTCCATGCCTTGTTCTTGGAATGTGTGATGCTAGTGTGTGAATGTTGACTGGGCGTGTATCTAATGCAACAGACCTAAATAACAAGATAGAGAAAATAAGTCTGGCTCCAGTTTTATCTGTCCTCGGCTAGCAGTCAAGCTGTTCTGAACTATGTAACACATAGACAGGAAACATTGAACTCTGGTACAAAAGAGAATCGGCCAATTGTAACATAACGTTGTAAACCTGAGGTCACTTTTGACCCATGTTGTGCATCAGAGGGTTAAAAAATGTATAATGTTGACAAAATGATCACAGAAATGACTGGATATCAGATGAAGAAAAAATGTAATGTTGGGCATACATAAATATAGATATTTCTGACCCATTTAGGTTACAGCTACTTATTCATCTTGCTACTAGTCTTGACAATAGAAGTTACTGCTATCCTGCATTACAATTTAAATAATACATTTTATATAATATCTTCTACTGACCTCTCACTTGCGCTGGAATCTAAAGACCTTGAAATGGCTTCCTGGAGATCAGGGTCATCAGAGAGGTATTCTTCCTCAAACAGGTCAAGATGTGTACTACAAAACAAAACAAAAAGTTTTATAATGGACATTGTTAGCCCACAAATATATGATGCTGTCACATACAGCTGCATTACCACAAGGCTAAGAACTTCCTTGATGGTCTAATAACCTGAATGTTCTCAAATGGACAGTGCATTATTTAAGTGTGTAAAACATAGGGACACAATGATCTAGTATCAAGTAAATCTATTCTAATAAAAGCTTGTATTGTAAATAAGGCCCACTGTTATAAAGCCCAGACCATGAAAATACTGTATGACATGTACAAGAGACAAACCTGTAGGATGTGCCAGATGAACTATTGCCACATGCACTGGGTTGGGTGGGACCATGAGACACACCAGAGGTGTTATTAGCAGAGATGCAACGCCTGTCACCGCTAGCACTAGCAGTGGGACCAATTGACAAGCCATGGGTGCTGCCACTGGATATGGCAGGAGTTCCACTGGACGAGACGGGAGCTTCATCAATAATGATGGCAGGAGCATTCATAGACATGGTGTGGGTGTCTGCTGAGATTGAAGGTGCATCGGTACAAATGTCTTTGGTGGCAACAGACCAGATAAGTGGATCACCACTGGAGAAGGACTGGGCCTCAACAGTGGAGATGGCTGAGACACCTTCTTGGGAAATGTCAGGCACACTATCGCTAACTGTAAGAACATGAAAAAATAGTAGATTAACTTTTAAGAGATAGATTAAAAAATATATATCAACTGTATTGTTTTCTGCACAAAATATTACTTAAAGTAAATTTGATCTGGTTTAAAAAAGACGACAGCACCAACATCATTTTAAATTTCTTTGCAGATGCATGTAGATAAAAACATTTACCACATTTGTCAGTGTCCGGTATCTCTGTGAAATCACTGCTGTTTGTATGGCTACTGTCTCCATCAGACCATGACTGTCAATTGAAGCAGATAAACAACCATGTTTACATATCCAATGCAGCAGACTAACAACAAAACAAGGTAACAAACTTTTGTATTATGTCAGAGCATACAAGTAACAGTGTTCAAAGACATCCACTGTAAAATACAGTACTGCCATTGTTATTGTCATATGCATTTCTTGAAATCTTCAGCACAACTTACAGTTTCTTGGTCCTCACTTAAAATGACCTTGTCAGGCCTGACATAAATGGACTTCTGATGAAACAGTGTTTTCACAAGATGTCCATTCAATATCTGCTGGGAGGTAAGGGATGGCTCAACTAGCTTGTTGTGGCATGGCAGCAAGATTTGTAACCTGAGGGAATGAAAAGAACACTGTCCATGAAGCTTCTGTTATAGCTGAAAGACTACACTACAGTACATGAAAAGGTTTTAGTTTAAGTACATCATTTCTATACACACAGAAATTTATATTCTGTCAGTTTTTCAGTTAGTAAGTTCAACAAACGTCCGTTACTTTAATATAACTTTAAAGGAATTGTAACAAGACATTTCCAATGTAATGTGCTGAAAAAATTCTGTGTATTTTATTACATATCCCAGCAAGCCTGACAGAAATGAGCAGCAGCAAAAGGGAATGTAAAGAAATATTTGAATTCACAACACACAAACCATCAAAAGTAACCTTTCATGTTATAGTATATCATGTTATTGCAAAAATACAAATACCCAATAACAGGTAACAAATGTGACAAAATAGATCAAAAGCTTACCTGCATCCCTCCACAACTGGCTGGAAGGCTGCTGTTATTGCCTGCATTATTTTGTCAGCGTCCCAGTCACAGCGAAGTTCCAAGGCAGATTTTATATGTCCATTTTCAAAAAGCCAAGCTTTCCTGCCACGCCTTGGCACATGTGTAGATCCATGGTCTGGCAGCAGAATGACCTCTTTGGTGAAAGACTGGGCCACAGAACGCGAACTGTTAAATTGTGCCTGAAACCTTAGAAACAAGAAAGAAAATCAAACTGTATTCAATGATGTTAAACATTTATGCACGTTCTGTTTATTCACTTATTTTTTCTGTTTACAAACAGGCAACTGTGTTGGCAGTGAATTTATTTTAAATTGTAGTTATTTATTTATTTTTGTGGTTGAGTCAACATTTGTATCTTACCATAGTACACTATTAAATTGTCTAACTTCATAATTTACTGCAATTTTATTAAAAATAGTAATACAGTAGTGATTTGGAAGTTATTTTAAATAATTACCTTAAATTCAATTTAAGGTCATGCATTACCATGAGTGGTTCTCTCAGGGATGACGCTTTTTTTTCCCTTTTTTTCCTTTTTTGGGAGACAATATAACCCTGTGGTAAAATAAATAAATAAAACATAATAATAATAAAAAAAAAATACTAACCTATTTCCGGAGTTTAGGACTCGTTGACTGTAAGCTATAACGTGCACTGTTTTATGTTATCTAAGACTAAAGCCACAGAATCTAATTGGCTAATGCCATAACCTAATTATCTACTCTTACATGGACGATTGTGTTGTACAAGTTCACACTTGACAAGAGCTCAACGTCGTCCACACTGATTAAAATGAACTGGTTCAAATTCATAGTTCACAATCTTGAAATCTGAACTAAGTTCACAGTCAAAAGAAAAAAAAAACTAGTTCATGGTCAGTTCTTCTGTTTTTTAAGTGAACAGCTCAAACCTATCCTTTTTCTATTGAATCTCCTTTACAAAATGCTGTGATTTTAACTTGTGCGGAGGAACTTGGCAGAAAAGTCAGTAACGTTAAATCAGTCTGATCTATGATTGAATGTGAGTGATTCTTACAGTATCTGCGGTCCACAGCGACATTAAACTGTATGAAAAGCTCCTACAGCTTCAACAGCTGAAGGCAGCCTGCAGGACTGACCCTCAAGCGCCGCACCAGACCATGGTTATTCAAATTATTATTTATTGTTCAAATTTAAACTGAGGGTCTCTCGTGGGTCACAAAATTTGTTGTAACTTGCATGGCGAATGCCATAAAACACAGTGCGTTAACATGACGCTCACGTTCACTAGAAAGATATGTTCATTTTCAATTAAAATGCGTTCATTTCTTTTCTTACCTCCTTACCTCCGCCCGTTCACACGAACTAGTGCTTAC
>OMLB01055076.1:0-20503 GCA_900302555.1 Myripristis jacobus
GCAGCTCGCTCGGACGCGCTCGTGGCCTTGCCTCCTCTGCTTGTGCGCGAGAGCGGGTTGCACTGGGCCTTTAACGCGCTTTCGCTTCCGGAGCAGCTCCGTCCATTTCTCCAGGCGGACAGACGAGGCGACTCTCTATAAGAGAAACCGACCCAAACAGGTTTGTTTACAGGCGGACAGCAGGGCAACGGATTTTTTTTAAATTGCCAGTCACAGTAAAAACATTGTGTTGTGTGTCCGTGTTAATGACGAGGCCGACATGTGAGCGCGGGAGGCGAGCAGCAGCGTTAACGTCGGGCCAAACCGAAATGAGGGGTTTGGGCTCATGGTTGTGATTGTTGACAAAAAGGGGGAGTCACGTTCTGTAAAATCACCGCTGTTTACCTTGAAGCAGCTAAATGAGAGGAAACTACTTGGTTAATACAGAATGAAGCCCTTACTGTTGTACTGCTGTCGCTAATGTTATTGTAGTCGTGGTCAGTTGTATGGAGTGCGATATGCCAAATTCCTTTTTTAAAAAAGTGTCATTTTAAGATTACCTTGCATATCGGCTAACCGTATATTCCCCGTTTAACAATATTATAATACGCTTTACATGTGTTAGTTGTTTGTATTTAATGCTGTATACATGTTACCTGTCAAGCAGCGTTTTGTGTCAAGTTTTAGTGTTGTGTGCGCTGCTCGGTTACACCCACCACCGTGTAGTTTGGGCTGTGGAAATTTTTACGCATTTGTCCTACAAGTTTTTATCCTAATACAATGATATGTGCTTGTAAGATCAGACGCATCAATCAGATGTGAGAATGTCTCTTAACGATTTGGAAAACGTCTTGAATTACATTCCCCTCCGGAGGCCTTTATACTGTTGCTGAGAAGCAAGGTCACATTAAACTGGCAGTTTTTTGAATAGAGTTTGGTCACAGCAGAGTGGTGGTGATGATGGTCTGAGGGAGAAGGTGGTTGCCAGATATCTTTCTCAACGTGTAAAACATCTTGTTGAAGCTGCATATTTCATACTGTAAAAGATGGATAATTTTCATGTCTGTGAATTAAATTGTCACATCTAAATAAGAAGGTGGAACATGGTGAACTACAATCTTGTATTTATAAGCAAAGTCCAAGCAACAAAGCACGGACTCAGCACTGATTGCCTTATTTGTCCCAGCATTGAAAAACGATACATTTTCAAAACATTGCATTTTTAAAATTAAAAATTGTTTGAGTTAGTTCAGGAGAGATGATGCTCTCTGTGTTTGTACCAAACAGGTGCAGTGCTGCCTCTGGCCCCAAGTCCACCATGGCTCAGAACCAGGTGATCCTGCAGTTCCGCTTCGCCACATTTGGGGACTCCATGCTACAGAAGATGAACCTTCTGCGTCACCAGAGGCGCTTCTGCGACGTCACGGTACGCATCAATCAGCTGGAGGTCCCTGGTCACAAGGTAGTGTTTGCTGCCGGCTCATCCTTCCTGAGAGACCAGTTCATCCTGCAGCAGGACTCAGGGGAGGTACAGATCTCTATGAACCAGGAGGCGGAGGTGGGTCGGCAGCTGCTGCTGTCCTGCTACACAGGCCAGCTGGAGTTCCCTGAGCTGGAGCTGGTCCACTACCTGACTGTGGCCAGCTTCCTGCAGATGGGCCACATTGTGGAGCAGTGCACTCAGGCCCTCAACAAATTCATCAAACCACAGCCTGCTCGCTCGCTGGAGGTGGATGTGGAAGTGAGGAGGGAGAGGAGGGACGAGGGTTTATCCTCCCAACCTCAGAGAGAACAAGAGCGCTCTCAAACACAGACTCTCCCTCAGGAGGAGGAGGGGCTGGTGGAGCAGGTGGAGGATGATAACGACAACGATAATGATGACGATGAGGAAGATGAGGAAGACGACAACGACATGGACGATGATGTGATCATACAGCCCAAGACGCCTCTTCAGACCCTGGGCAGACGTGCCCGGCAGGGTGCCGTGGAGAGTGACATCACCATAGTGAAAGTGGAGTCTGTGTCAGATTTACCAGAAAACTCTATTGCTGGTCACTTCCCTACCAGCCCCCCCGCCGCCCTCCACTCCCCAGAGCCCCAGCACTCCCTCATCAACTCCACTGTGGACAGTCGTGGCGGTGAGCTGGCAGTGGCTCCCCTGCCGGGTTACCCTCTCAGCCCGCCTCCCTCGTCGCCCCCTGCAGAGAAGCACATCACCCAGGGCAGCGGGCACCAGAGGAACTACGACAAGCCGCTCCAGTGGTACCACCAGTGCCCCAAGTGTGCTCGAGTCTTCCGCCAGCTGGAGAACTACGCCAACCACCTCAAGATGCACAAGCTGTTCATGTGCCTACTGTGCGGCAAGACCTTCACGCAGAAGGGCAACCTGCACCGGCACATGCGCGTCCACGCCGGCATCAAGCCCTTCCAGTGCAAAATCTGCGGGAAGACCTTCACCCAGAAGTGCTCCTTGCTGGATCACCTAAATCTACACAGCGGGGACAAGCCGCACCGATGCAACTACTGTGACATGGTGTTCGCTCACAAGCCCGTGCTCCGCAAGCACCTCAAACAGATCCACGGGAAGAACAGCTTTGACAACGCCAATGAACGCAGCCTGCATGACGGGGGACTTGATTTTGACTTTGGCCGAATATGAGACCTGTGGACCTTCTTTTTTTTTTTTTTTTTTTTATAGATCTGTCATGTGCATCAGTCACTCTAGTAGGCCAAATTATTATTGTGTAAACTTGTCAACCAGGGGAGGCATGGTTCAAATCTTGAATCATAGTATAAGAAATTGAATTAACACCACAAGAAATTGCAATGGCTTGTTAAGAAGCAGTGACAACACTTCATGGGAAGACTCAAACAACTGAAACTGCAGCAAAAGACACAAACGTGGATGTTTGTAATAATGATTGACAAAGATCATTATTGGAAAGAGCCATAATGTCGGCTGCAACTGCTCAATAATTGGCAGATACTATGGAATTGGGGACAAAGATATTTGAATGTAACTTCATTCCAGGCGATCCCGTCCGTGCATAGAAAGGTACCTGATTATTGTGGAAAAAGGTAGAGTTAATAAGAGCCACCCACTGTCCTCTCATTGGTCTTTTAAGTTGTCCATCTGCGTTTAAACAGGAAAGTGCAACTTGTTAATGGTCCCAGTGATTTTTTTATAATACTCTAAAACATTGATTGAATATAATTGAATAATTCACTGACCACTCATTTTTGGCCTTCTCTTTTTCCCCAGGGGAAACACATTTCGCAGGGCGGGTGTAAGTGGAAATGAAAATTTAAAAAATTCCCAACAGTCCACAGAAATAGGAGGGCTTTGTTGAACGGGACATCCCTAATGTCAGCCTTATCGTGATTGGTTAAACTGGAGGACACAAGGGAACATGAAGGGAAAGTGATTTTCCTGGTTGAAGTTTCACTGTAGCTTCATTATCGTGGACCAATTTTGGTTGAATAATTTTGTATAGACTAATAATTTTAGCTGCAATATTAGATGCCTTCATATTATACTTGAAAATTCAGCACTGAAAGATAAAAGAATAATCACTGTATATTCTTAGTTTTATTGATGAATTAACATAACCTGTTCCTGTATAGTTTGTCCAATGAAAAAAGAAATGTTGCAAAATGAAAAAACATCCGTGTGTATGTTGTGGATACAGTCTACTGTAGGCCTTTGTAGGATATCCTGTGAATATGAATGACATTGATTTTTCAAGTAGCAGAAACTTGAGAGTGCGTGGACTAACATTAATGAAGGCAAGCTACACCAAGTTCTCCTTACAATGAAACACGGAAAGCCAAAGTATCTCTACGAGCTGAAACACTTCTTTTTTTATTGACTCAAAATACTGAATAGCTGAGGTACTTGGACCAAAATGACATTGTGTCTGTCCTATATTCATTGAAGTCAGTGTGTGGTATGAATTAAAAGTCTACTAAACTAATGTTTGGATCGCGGTGTGCTTTATTTTAACATGCTGCACGTCCACTAATGTTCAGCTGTTCATTTTCAGGAAGTTTACTGAAGCTGTGTTTTTGATGGACATTATTTGCATTTTTGGATAAATGAGCGTGAGGCTGCCCGTGTTAAATAATGCATGACAACTCTGAGTAAAAGTCGAGAATGAAAGGAAAATTTGTGATCACTTCTGAATTGATAAAGTCCCCATTATCACTGCTTTTAAATGCATGTGCCGTGTCACCACACTGTTTTCAACTTATTTCATTTCCACCAGCAGTCCTCCTTAACTGATAAATGCTGAATTTGCTACCAAGGAACAAATGTCAGTAAAATGTGATTTTCATCAAATTGTCTTAGCACTTGCAAATGAATTTCCATCACATCTGTTTTCCTCATTCGATTTTGATTCCCTCCGCCTCTCATGGCGACTCACTGTAAACCTTTGAGGTGACTGCCTTCCAGTGGAAACTCTTGGAACACACCTTTTACCTGGATCAGGAAGCTGCATCTGAATGAGGAAAAGTAAACTTAACTTTAGAAAATAAATCATTTGACATCATTTATTGTGCCTCACAAATTACATTTTTGAATCAAGGTAGTGCTTTATTTTACATTTTGTGTAACTACAGGGTAATTACAGGGTAATGAAAACAAATGTGGGGGAACTAAGATAATATTGTAAGCATGAGGGACTTATGAAATATTTACAGTGTAACTACGGTGTGATTCTTGTAATTAGGAGGTAATTAAGGGGTAACAATTGAAATTGGCAAAATCTCATAAAATATGAACCAGTAATTTTCAGCATTTTTGGTCTCAACAGCTAATTGTAATGTGTGTCCATATGGTGACTAATTGTGGCTTTAAGAGTCTATGGCGGGTGGATTTGGTGCATGGTGACTGATGGGTCTCATATGCATCAGTGATCAGGGGGCCCTGACACCATTTACATAATACACAGGGACTGCAGCTGAAAACAATCATGGTGCATGTAGCAGCAGTTTTAGAAAGGGAAAGGTCATGAGGCACAATGTCATCCAGTTGGAAATAAGAAAGAAATCCTATTTTTATGTTTGAAATTATGACGTAACATGTTTTATGAATTTGAAGTAAAGTCCCCAAGTAATCTGTGAGGTCTGTTAGTGTGTGTTAATCCCATACTCAGGTCCTTCAGGTCTGTGAAACTCATGTGACTATGCAACTGCTGAGGGTTCTCCTCTTCATCTACTACAAAATAAAGTGCTACCTTGGTTCAAAAATGTATTTTTTTTTTACTGTAATTTGTACAGTTTCACTGTAGTTGTTGTAATTTTTGGGCTGGAAAATTAAGTGCTGCCTGAATTGGCTTATTTGTCCAATTATATTTCCTACTTAAAGATTTCTTCAAAATTGTCATAGTCTCAGTTTAACAGCAGAATGAAAACTTGTAAAATTATCCTGTATTTTGTTGACTGGCAGGCCGATAGGGACCGGCCACTCCTCCAAGTCCAGGGAAAGTGCAGTCTGTGCCAGATGAGCAGCAGGTGGCAATAAAAAGTATCACCTCTATTGTAGTGTAGGTGTAGATGTAGATGTAGTGTAATGTAGATAAAGAGCAGCTCTCTTTATCTACATTGCTGACTTGCTTTACTTGGAAAAATGTGGAAAACAAAGAAAGCTATTTCTCATGGGACAATTGAACACACAGTATAACCAGTAAAAGAATTTGCATCCTGAATATCTTGAGGTTGGATGTAAATGCATGGCGAGTTGTTAAACTAACAGCTCTCTGTATCTTTAGGCAGGTGGATAGCTCACAATAGAGCCATAATGCAGTGTCATCATTCTCTCCAAGTTGCAAACTGTCTAATATCTGTGTGATGTGCTGTCACACACACACCAGCAGGACAAAGGATGTGTGAAGGCCCTGGTGGGAGAGCAACAGTGGAGGCTCACAGACATCATGGTGAAAGAGAAACTTTAAAGTAAATGAAGATGAAGTGTGCATCAAAGTAGCAACAGGACAACATTTGAGCAGATATTACAACATATCAGGATATAGGGAAACACATGGACCATGGAAATGCCACATGACAACATTTACTAAGCACACAGTCACCACTGTTAGTTACTGAAGTCATAGATTCTCATAATAATCAGAATCAGAAATACTTTATTAAAAAAAGTGCATTATGTAAAAATAAGTGCATTGCTCCTACAATAATATTACTACTAGGTGCTACTATCCAGCTCATATACAGTGTTCAGATCTATTAAATGTCCAGCAGAGGTGCACTACCTGTAACATGGAGTGACGCCAAAGCAGTGTGTAGGCATGCCCATGTTTTGAATACTATCTTATCTGACAGGGTTAGGGTTTGTCCTCACTCGACATCCCTGCGCCTCCCGGGTGAGCAGTCCAGCTATGTGTCAGGACAGGGGCTGCTGCCACAGCTGTCTGCACTACGTCTTGGACTATGAAACGCCCAAAACGCTGGTCATCCAGAGCAAAGCGGTTGGCTTTGTCTTCAGATTCGCACAGCTTCTGGTCGTCCTGTATGTGGTTGGGTGAGTAAAGTCTTACAAATGGAGGAGGCATTGTCACATCATCTGCTTTGTCCTGTGGGCTGGTGGCATTTCAGCTCACTGTTAATGAGTGGGTTGAGATATTCTCCCAGGGTCACAGATTAATAAGCACTTGCATCAGGGAACATTGTGTTAACTGATAAACCAGTTAGGGACAATGTAAAAATCTGTATCCCAAGCTAAATCAGTGGTGAGCTGTGACTATAATGAGCTAAACGTCCACATGTACGGCCGCTTGTTGGGGTTTAATCTGCATTTTAACCCTGTCATTAACCCGCCAGGTATGTGTGTGTGGTGCAGAAGGGCTACCAGGAGACCGACTCTGTCATCAGCATCGTCACGACCAAAGTGAAAGGCTTTGCCTACAGCAACACGTCCGAGCTGGAGCACCGTTTTTGGGACGTGGCTGATTATGTCATTCCCCCTCAGGTACTTGAACATGCTCTTCATCCTCCATTGCATAAAAAAACACACCTAATAACCCTTTTGCATCCTTATGATTCAGTCCTATTCAGTTCCCCATCTTTTGTCCACCAGGGTGATCACTCATTTTTTGTGTTGACTAATATCATCGTCACTCCCAATCAAACTCAGTCCCGTTGTCCTGAGGTGAGCTACTGGTGACACACACACACACTCCTGCTCAACATGTAATTAAATGACTGCTGATTCCTGATTCTAGTGCTGTTATTTAATGTAAATGTAGTGTTAAACTCACAGGTCAAGTATTTTTCAGCACTGATCACCCCATAATTATAGAGGTTCTTTCTCCTCAGCTTGCCTGCTCTGGCCAGTAACTTGATTTCTGAATCTAAATTAATATTTTTGGATGCTGATTGATGGACACCCGTGAACACTGGTTATCTGTCCTCCAGCTTCCCACCCCGTCCACCATTTGCACCGCTGACTGTGACTGTACTGAGGGCCACAGTGATCCTCGGAGCAACGGTAGGCTCTCCACGCTGGGTGACAACAAACACAACGGATCAGCTTTAAAATGTTTCAAAGGCTTTTTAAAGACAACATCATATGATAAACAGCTGTCCCTCCTTTTTCATTTAGGCATTCAGACAGGATTATGTGTGAACTATTCAGACACTCAGCAGACCTGTGAGGTGCTGTCGTGGTGTCCTCTTGAAATAGACACTAATCTACCAAAGTAAGAACATGCACAGTCTCATGTTAGTCGCCGGTGTGTAATCTCACATGTGTCTGGTATTTGAGGAGATATGGTGACTCTGTCTCGCAGGCATGCCGTGCTGGCTGCAGCAGAAAACTTCACCGTGTTGATCAAAAACAGCGTGACATACCCAAAGTTCAAGTTTCACAGGTTAGTGTCTCTGAACATGAGAGGGATCAGAGGGAGGTGCATGCTCTCACCACAATACTGTTTTTCTGACATGCAGTCATATCATACGTGTTGAATGTCTTAATTTCCTGCTCCAGACGAAACATTATGCCTCAGATCAACTCATCATACTTGAGGAGGTGTGAATTTAACCGCATCACAGATCCCGACTGTCCCATATTCCGCCTCAAGCACATCGTTTCAGAGGCCGGAGAGACCTTTCAAAGCATGGCTGTTAAGGTGGGGCCAGAGCTAAACATCATACACATCTTTACAATATACAGGAATGTAATTTACCCCTCCAGGTAGGCCACACTCCCTATTGATTTTGAGTTGATCCATTTTAAATAATGAATTAAGCTGTATTATGTTTGTAAAGGGCGGCATCCTTGGGATTCTTATTGACTGGAGCTGTGACCTGGACTGGTGGGCCGGTAAATGTTACCCCAAGTACAGCTTCCAAAGGCTGGACAACAAAAACCCCAACAACAGCGTGGCCCCTGGATACAACTTTAGGTGAGGTGACTTTAGCGACACCACAGGGACTCGCTGCAGTGATGGATGAAGCTCATAAAATGTGTTTCTTCCACAGGTTTGCGAGATACTACAAAACCCCAGATGGCGAGGACACAAGAACCTTAATTAAAGGATATGGGATCCGGTTTGATGTCATTGTGTTTGGAACTGTAAGGCCAGAGTAAATCCTCTCACTGCAGCTACTTCATGTTCATTCAAGCCCTCATGTCTACGTTCTCTTTAACATCCCTTTACAAAAGCTGGCATTTTTGATTTTTATCTTGCAGGCAGGTAAATTTGGCATTCTACCAACCATCGTGAACTTGGGTGCAGCACTTTCATTCCTCAGTTTGGTAAATAACCCGTTACCGTTACAATACTCCTTCATCTCATTCTATATTTTTCAAGAACAATATAATGATAAAAATCCCTTTTCTGGAATGCAGAGTTGCATTTGATTAACATGCTTTCCCTCAGGTGCCTGCAGTTTCTGACTGGTTTATGCTGACATGTGCAAGGAAAAAAGATTTATACAGTAAACACAAAGTCACATATCTGAATGAGGACGCTGACTCTGAATCAGTAAGTGGTTAATTCCTGTCTTTTGTTATTTGACACACTTATTCACGTGAATGAACTGTATTACCTGCTTCGGGACAATTCTTACAATATAATTATTTTTTGTTTACTGATTGTTCATAATACAGATGGCCATGGGTACAAGCTATGGCACCGGGTAGGACAGTCACTTCGGAAGCAGTGATACAGCCCTGCTGTGGAAAGCTGCTGTGTAAACATCTTTATTTGACATGAACAGAAGCCAATAAAAATGCCATTGATCAGTTCAAGTATCTGTTTATTTGCCGTCACTTTAGGTGGTCAGGTTGATGATGACTCCGCCACACCACATGGGGACAGTGCAACTTTAGCTCTCAGTAGTTAACCAGTAGTTAACAGGACCCTTTTTCTTTCAAAGGATGGAGAAGTCAGTTTTTACATGTTGAGTTTTCATGTTGGCTTATTGGTTAAGGTTTGGCTTAAGGTTTAAGGTTTAGGGTTCAAGTTTGTTGTGGCTAACATTAGAGAAAAGCTGTAGAATAACATATTTGATTCAATATCTGAGGAGAATGAACGTGATAGAGAGTATGTATCTTTATTTTCCTCCATTTATTTTTCTCATTTACTTTTTATTATTTATTATAACTGAATGAATGAATGTTTAGATTCCCGATCCACACTCCACTCCAGTGGGGGGCGGTAATGCGCCGAGGCGCTGATTGCCAACCAGCCTTAAGAATCAAGACGAAGAAGAAGGCTGTAGCGAATGACTGTAAGTCAATTAGGTCATGCCTTCGCCATCCTGGGGAAAAAACATCGGTAACCGGACACCAGCAGCTGCTCACAGCATAGCCATTGAGCTAGCTACGAAAACAACAGAAAACCCGTTGAGCGACTGAGGCAACAACCATGGGTGTAGGAGCGAAAACTGCTTAAAACATACTAGCTCAACTTTAGCTGCTAATTGGTTGCTAATACACCGCCACCAATGGCTCGGCTGGTTTGCTAACCTCGGAGTGCGAGCAGCGGTTCAGCCAGTACAGTGGTGGTAGTTAGTTAGCTGGCTAGCTAAACTCCCAACCATGACAGCTGGTGGACTGTAGTTAGCATCGATGAAGCTGCTCAGCTCCGGCTTGGCCTCGGTAAACAAGTCGGACTGCCTTGTGCTCAGCTAGCTGCTTACCTGTCTAACAAGGAAGAAAGCCCCAGAATGACAGGTGAGTGAGACCTCTTGGCTGTCAACACCAGTGTGAAAATCGAGCAAGCTAACATAATTGTTTCCCGAACATGCCTTATTTTGATTAACTAAAAATGCGGTTTTTAAATGATTATAAACAGCAGTGTTGACATATTTCCACAGATGATGTCGTCCTGTTGAACGTACCTGCCATCCGGCAGCTGTACCACTGGGACTGCGGGCTGGCCTGCTCCAGGATGGTGCTCAAGTGAGTACACACACTTTTCTTTGTCCGACACACACGGACACACTTTGTTTTAGCGTTTTACAGCCAGCCTGTAGCGCATCCATTAACCTCTGCTGAGCAGCCCGGCCGCTGTGCCAGCTGCTCTCTGCTGTACGGACCTTCATACCAGACGCCATTCAAGAAATCGTCAGTTTATCGCGGACTTGATTATTGGCCAAATCACTGTCTCTGTGGTAGGTTTAGTTAGCACCACACGGATCTATAGGGGTTTCTGGTCAATCCGGCTAGCCTGTCAAGTAGCACTTAATATCATTAACATCGTAATTTTTACTTTTAGATGGATGACAGTATGGAAGCTATATGAAGTTAGTGTGTGTTCTTGAGAGCAATTTCAATTTCAATTTCAGCTCAAACCTCAAACACGGAATGTAACCATACAGGAAATCTCAGAGATGGAGACTGTAAGTTGCATTTGGAAATGAATAGAGAGTATATAAGACGCTGGTTTTAAGTAGATGACATATAAGGCCATGGCATAACTTATGAAATAACTTCAACTTGGATTTACAAAAGGACAGAGGCAGACAGACATACTTAGTGCACATATGGCAGAGGAGGAGATACATACGCACCTTCCTTTATTTCCTTCTCTTTTTTTCTTCTTCCTTTTCTCATACTTTTGTCCTGGTTGTCTTTAGTTAGCATAATTACCACATCTTTTAGTTAATCTATAGATGTGTATGTAGGTATATCTGTATGCCTGCATTAATAAGCGAGTGTCCATATCAATATTTGAGTGCATACATATGTATACATGGATATAGATGTAGTTCAGTCCTCTGTTCACTGTGAACCTTGCAGGTACCTCCACCCGGTCAGTGATGAGGAGTTTCAGAATGCGTGCTGGGAGCTGAAGCTGACAGAGAGTGTGTGGACTATTGACCTGGCCTACCTCATGTGCCATCTGGGGATCAAACACCGCTTTTGCACTCAGACTCTGGGTGTTGACAAGGGCTTTAGGAATCAGGTACTACGATGAGTCAAGCATTTCTTCGATCAGTGCTGCTCACAGGACTGTCAGTCTTTGATGTGACTCTGAATGCGATTGTGCTAGAGTGTCTTTGTCTTTCTCTGTGGTTTGCAGTCCTTCTACAAGAAGCATTTTGATACAGAGGAAGATCGAGTGAATGAGCTCTTCCTTAAGGCAGAGAGTAAAGGTGTGGTGGTGAAGAAGTGGTGAGTTTCCTCCTAATGGCTATTCATTTGCACAAAGCAACACCACCTCTGACTGAACATACATTTAAACTAACGCGTGAACATTTGTGTGGATTTCTTCTGCAGCTCTGTGACAATTCAGGAAATCCAGGCTCATCTGGACCAGGGCCACGTGGCCATAGTGCTGGTCAACGCTGTCGTCCTGACATGTGAACTCTGCTCCTCACCTGTCAAATACTGCTGCTTCCTCCCTGTGGGCCAGAAGTGTTTCTGCAGAAAGCCAGAGTACCAGGGTCACTTTGTGGTTGTGTGTGGCTTCAACAGGAGCACCGGCTGCATATTCTACAATAATCCTGCCTACTCTGACCGTGAGTCATCTTACCTATCCAAAGCCCAACAAACCAGCAGTGTATGGCCCCCCCTGTGGGTAGAGATGCATGATAATTATATCTCAGATCAGGGAGCTGCCAAGTCAAGCATGTTTAGGTGTTCAGCCCTTGATCATAATTAAAGTGCTTGATGATAATAGAGCAAATAATGAGGTTATTTCAAATTCAATTTAACAAAAAGTTTTTGTCTCATTATTTTAGAAAAAGTACACTTAGAAGTCAGTTGCAGTCATGAAAGCTAGATTTCAAGTTGCATTAATTTGATCTCATTTTCACAAGAATGCCAGTTATTCAGTTGTTTGACTGAGCATTAATGTTCTGATTCTTCATGAATGAAGAATGTCTTTAGCAGGTGTCTGACATGTTGGATGTGTGTGTTTTACCCAGGGGTGTGTTGCACCAGCATCAGTAACTTTGAGGAGGCTCGGCGGAGTTACGGGACAGATGAAGATATCCTGTTCATCTTCAAGGAGAGCTGATGGAGGATTTGAATCCCACTTGTCCTGTCCCATGTACATTGTAGTGACATCAAGGTGCTGCGGGCCGCCCGTCTGGACGCAGCGGCTTCTGCTTCAAGCCAACCGTCGCAGATTCCTTTGGCCAACCTCTCTGGTGCTAACATGGCCGCCCACTCACACAAAGAACATTTCACTGTTGCAGATTCATCGCCCCGGCCCCCATCGCACAGCCAATATCACTCAACCCTTGAAGGATCAACAGCCAGAAGGTTTAACAGCGCAAGTTTGTTTTGTTTGTTTGTTCTTTTGTTTTTTGCTGGAGATGAGCAGATAATTTAAATTAATTTTATTAGGTCTTTCTTTAAGTTTTAATGTAGTAGCTTACAGATCTGTTTTTTGTTTTTTTTGACATCTCAAACTGTCAACAGACTCGAGAAAATAGAGTGAATGGGAATATCAAAAACTCTGAGCTGTAATAGGAACGGCAGGTAAATAATGTGCTCAAAACTAATGTCTGATGGCAACATAAGTACATTTAGCAGGAATTGTGATCAGTGTGGAAGTCTACGGGGCTCCTCTGCAGCCACAACACTCACCTCAACCAGTCAGTCCGTGAATTCTCTGTAACTACTTTGACACTTTTTGGCGTTCAGTCACTTCTTAGTTCAATTATTCTATCAACAGGGAATAGAGGGAGTAATTGTATTTTGAAAGTCTCAGGTAAAATAATGCCCTTGAAGTGTGACGTACACATGAATTGACAAAACTTGTCGTGCTGAATTCAGTGCAATTCTCCGTAGTTTGTCTATGGAAGCACATCTGCCTGGCAGAGCTGCTTGGACAACACTGACAGCCGGCCTGCCGCTGCTGCTGCCTGACGGACACGGTGACTTTTTCAAATGTGAGCTCACTTCTGTTTCATTCACATCATTGGAAGAGGTGCTCATCACCCATTTGGTCTAAGTTTAGATGACGCCTCGCAGGGTCACTTTGACCCTGTGGCAGAACATAGCTCAAGATTTTGGCATGGACATGCTCTCTGTTGAAAGCAGTGATTATTGGAAACTCAATATGATGATATTAATTTTTCTCAATTTCATGTTTTATTTTTGTTTTTTTAATTTTCATATCATGGATGAAGTTATTGCACTATGCTTTTCATACCGGACATAATTATGTGTTATTTAAATTATCAATTTTACCATGAAATGGCTTTTCTAGATCTATATGGAAAATCTGATTTCTTTCTGGTGGAGCATTTTTCATATGAACAAATAGCACGTTTGAAGACGCAAACTTTATTTTTATGAAACATGCAATTGCATTATGTGCTGTAGTCAATAAAGGATTTTGAACACATCCATGTCAGTTCAATTCAGTAATCTCAAACAAATGAGAATTTGATAATAACTGAGCTAATAACTGATCAATACTGAAATGGGCTAGAGGAAATGTACAATTTGCATGTGGGCTGCTGTCTACTCCTTCACTATGTTGGGTTTGAAGTCATGTCTGACGGCTGCGGACAGTTCCTCTGCATACTCAGCATACCGCCCAGTCATCTACGAATAGAAACACATGGAGGAGAAGACCATAACATTTTCATTCTTTTTCCCACACAAAACTTCTTAAACCTGTTAACCAGCTCTAGAGAAAACCTGTGCAAATAAGTAAAACTACGCAACCTTTACCATTTATGCCTCATTAATGCGTGATTCACAAACCAAATACCCTGAACAAGCATTAATTTCCACCCCACCCACCTCATCTTCTCAACCACGAGACGCCATCATGACCAAAGCAATGGTAGGTCAATTATGACATCTAGAGACTTACAGGATTTACCTTAAAACTCCATTTGTCACTGATTTGCCGGTTCATGTTGAGATCCAGTTCCACCACCAGCAGCCCGTCCCGGGTCCGAGAGAGGCCGGGGGAGCGGCTCCCGTCAGGGGCGGCCACGTAACTTGACCCATAGAAATGTCCAAAGTCATGGTGAGCTGTAAAGCCAAGGAGAAGCTTCTGTAACTGCCAAACAAATATACTCTGAGCGTCTGCTAGTCATACTGATGCAAAGAGAGGTGAAAAATGAAGAACTTTTATAATCATCATGCAGCCATTACAAACATATGCTGACTTAATGTGATAGACTGGGAGCAGACAATCAGATGCTGTGAATGAGGATGAAGCACATTACACTTTATTTGAATTACCTTTTTTTCCATCTCCAGATGTAAACTCACTTTTGAAATGTTCCTGTGTAAAATGAGAGGAGGCAGTTGAAGCCAGAGCAGTTGTACAAACAGCAAAGTTCACAGACATGTTTAAGTGAAGCTTGTGAAACGCATGAGGGGAATTCTGTTGTGCAAATTTCGGAGTGAAGACCATCCTTCAAAACATAACTGAACAGCTCACCTGAGTATTAAAGGCGTAAGACATTTTTAATACTGTTCAATGCTGTCACTGACTTCGAGCATAATCGACTTCTCTGATCTCTGGCAGTCCGGAGTTACAATGACAGACTCACTTACCGTCCCAACACGGTTGATTGCACAGGTGAAGCAGTGGTTTGCTATTGCTGCATTCCTGGCCTCAATAGCCCACATAGGTTCACTGTACAAAAATGAGATATTATGCTCGATACAATGGTAACAACAACGGTAATAATACTGCGCTACTGTTTTATCACATTTTAGTTACATATGCAAGCAAAAACAAGAATTAAAGAAAAAAAAACCTAAATAGAAGTTGCTGAATCTGTTGAAGCAGGCGTTCTCAGGGGATTCTGTCCCGTACCTGAGCGCTCCCACAGTAGCCGAGGGGTTGAAGATGATCTCGGCTCCGTTCATGCTGTACATGAACCAGTTGAGAGGGTGATGACGCCCGTAACAGATATTCACGGCGATCCTCCCAAACTGGGTCTGGAACACTGTGTGGCCGGTGTTGCCCTCCATGTAATATGTGGACTGAGAGACAAGATAAAGCACAAAGGAAAAAAAAAAACAACTAAACATGAAAAAACTAAACGCAGCTCCCAAACTCAACAAGCTGGTGCAGGTGTAGCTGCTCAGGTTTCATGCTGTGTGTATGCCAACAAGGAAGACACCACGAGCTGACCTCATTGAAGTCTCCAACCCTGGGAATATGGTTCTTCCTGGTCTTTCCCAGCATGTTTCCTGAGTTGGAGATGACCACGGCTGTGTTCCACAGAGTGCTGTGCTGCTCATCTCGCTCCAGAATGGGAGAGACCACCACCATGTTGTGCTTCCTGGCCAGCTAAAAACAGTATTCGTGTTCATTGACCTTCACCGTCACGACTGATATTTTTGTTCTCTATCTTATTGCTTTTCATTTATTATCATTTTACTGTGTGTCAGTGTGACATTGTAAAGTGTCAGTGCATTATTATTATCATTAATTCGTGGTGGCTGCATAGTATTGTAGTAGTTTTGTCAGCATCATTATCACCAGCGTTATCATTACTATACTTATTATTACTTAATGGATCAGCAGCACTAATGAGAAATTATGTGTAAGTGAATGATTCACTGACATGCTGGACTTTGCAATAGTGCTGCTTTGGATCTGTGCTCTGCAGCAGCCCCTATAATCTCACCTCCTGGCAGAAGTGTGTGGTGTTTCCATCCTCGGCAGACTCTGCAAACTCTGTCCAGGGTTCTTTCTCACGAGTGCAGAAAGCAAAGGGCATGGCTGGAGACACCAAGAGCAGGTCAGTATCTCACACTGGACAATATCTGCGTGATGACACGTCAACATACTGCAAATTAGGGTGGTTGTAGCTTTGAATGCACTCACTCCAGGTCTCCTGAAAGCAGACGATGTTCACGCCGCACATTGCTGCTACCTCAACAATTTCACCAATCCGGCTGTGCATGGCGTTGATCTGCGGAGCCAGACAAATGAAGGAGTCACTCAACTGAACGACAAGTTCTGTGCACGGATTTACTAGCAATTAAAGTGTGCCTGGCTGTGATTTGAGCAGATAGTTTGTCTTGACCTGGTCCAGGACTGGAGCATCGGTTGGCAGAACGACGTGGTTCTGCACGAGTCCCACCCGGACCTTCCTGGGAGGCCTCAGCTGTTCCTGGGCTGCTTCGAACTTGTAGCCCTTCAGCTCCAAGTTTCGCTCTGAGGCAGCGTCCACAGCACATGCTGGCAGGTCCAACTTCCTGCAAAAGAGCCGAGGTAGTAAATCAACTCATTTATTTGCTTTAAGAGGCATGAGTCAACCTGCACAACTTGCGGCTGTGTGTTGGCAAATCCAAATGGCAGCAAGAAAATTCAAACTTCAGTGGCCACAAATCACATACGGTGATGTCAGTAAACTGCCAAAAGCACACTCACCAGGCTTTATAGCAAGGTTTACTATACTGATGAGAGAGGTTAAATCTAACAGTGATGTGCTCAGTCGCTTCTGCTGAGGAGAAATTACGTTTCGCTGTGAGTGCAGACAGAGCAAATCAAAGGTCTATGTTAGTGGAAAAGACACACTTATTTATGAGTTAGTCTCCTTAGATGGATGTATGTTTATATGGAGCTAGCCTTTGGCAGCTTTGAGTCATGTAGCAGAGCAGATCCAAAGGGAAAAAGGCTTTTGAGTGAAACAGGACTGGGAATTTAGATGGAGGAGACGTGTCAGGGTGATAAAACCAAGCTGTTGTTGATGTATTTCTTTGCTTTTTATTGGATTGTTGACTGCTGGTTCGTTTTTCACCCTGTTCTTGTTATTTTTAATTTTTTGCTTGAATTGTCCTGTTATGTTAACTTAGTTTTTTCTTAAGTTGAGGGGAGGTCTCTCATACAAGCATTTGGCTTCATGACCTCTCCTGGCACATCTTTTATTTGTTATTATCTGGATTTTATGCAGTCTTAAGTATGTGCAAATACCTAAAACTAAAACTAAGCCCATAAACATCAGTTTCCAACAAGTGAACACTTAGCAATACTGACGCAAACACATCTTGTTTGCGTCAGTATTGCTAAGAGCTTGTAATGTCTGACATAAAATAGGAGCAGACTTATTTACTTTAAATCAACCAGTGGCTTTAGTGCTACTGAGATGCTGGCCACCTACAGGTGTTACAGGCAGGTTAAGCACAAGTAGAAAAAAAGAGTCAGTGCAAACAGGCTGGCTAAATGAAATGTTATATAACCTCAGGGGAAATTAGTGTGGTATGTCCTTAAAGCTGCTTTAAAAACCTGTACATGTTTGCTCTTGCCCATTATGTAAGAATGCCAAACAGTGTCCAGGACTGCAACCTCCAGCTCCTCCTAGCCCCCTCCTCCTGCTCTGTGTGTCCCTGCACAGGATCCATACCTGCACACCCTCCTGTCTGCTCACCTGTCATCTGCCACACTCGCCTCTGCCCTCTGCACCGCTCATCGGCCAATCATCTGTCAGCTCTCTATGTTTTGCTCAGGCCTGGTTCCCACCAGCTCATCAGTCTCAGCTCTATGTGCACAGCAGTAATCTGACAGACTGTGGTTTGTGCTTTACCTGCTCCATGTCCCACCTTCTGTTTATTCATTTCCTGCAGGTTTGGACCCCGGCCTCATGATTCTGCTTGTCCAGACTGACCTCTGCCTCTGAACTTCGGCCTGTTTGGACTTGTTATCTGCCCTCTATGAAGGTAGATTTGTGTCTTTATTATTCAATCAAAAAAAAAAGATGCTTCAATCAACTTTTTTTTTTTTGATTGAATAATAAAGACACAAATCTACCTTCATACCCTCTGCCTCCAATACACCAGCTGATCTTCACATGCTCCTGCCTCCTGACTGTGTTCCTGCACTCAAGTCCTTTTTGATCTTTGACAAAATAGTAGCAAATAATGTCCCTCAGGTCTACAGTTTCACTGAACTCCATTCATACCTCAAATGTACTTGTGCTTTCTGTCACAGCGTTAAAGGACGTCATGTTCATCGGTCGTGTGTGTAGCCTGTATCTAACAGCTTGAGGCCAGAGGTCAGTGTCAGCTGCCTGGGACTGCACCATTCAACAGAATATTACCTCAACATTTGCACAAACATAAGCTTTTAATTGCTTTTTAATTGATTTTTTTTCTACTTGCATTAAAGTTGGCATCACTACATTTTACTCCTATTTTTTTGGTTTTCACACCAGTGATTTTACTTCGAGGCTACTTAGTTAAAGTACCAGCAAAATGCCTGAGTAGGACCTTTCAACCACTGCTACTTTGACTCAGACTGTAGTTAAACTGAGCTTCCAGTAGTTGTCTCTCAAGTAGTGTTTTTCTTCAGTCAGGCTAAGTGATCTGTGTGGTGTTGCTCTCACAAAACCGGGCAAAGTCCGTGCAGCCGAATAATAATTTACTCTGAAGAGAACACCGTAAGAAAAACACCAGGAGAAGAAAACACAGCTCTGCAGCCCATTTACCGTATACAGCTCCCCAAAACTACAAGCAACCTGACTGGGACATTAGGTGATGAAGCTCCTCATTTTCAGTTTGAGCACTGAGACCATGCTGTTTCGCTGACACACACACACACACAAATGCACGCACACACACACACACTTTGCTGTCCCACCAACTCACTCGGTTTGCTTTCCGAATAAAATGCGTTTCACTTCTCTCAGCTCGGCCTCTGGAAGGTGCGTCTCCAGGGTTTCCTCCAGGGAGTCCAGCTCGCAGCCCGCCATGTGTGCGGCTCTTGTGGCGGACGGTGTGCAGGTGGCCTGCGGGTCGACAACCTGCGGGTTACACAGACAAACCCCTCTCCTCACCTGCTTTACGTTACGTCAAACACCCGCAGGCGACTGCTGAAACCCTGCATGTGGAGAGAGGAACAAATCTGAGAAGGGGGTGTAAAATACAGCGTGCTTTGTATTGATTAACCCTTTGAAACCTGAACAAACTGGCTTGATTTCTTTCAAAGACAGGGAAAAAGTCAACGAGCAACGAGAAGATGCCAGGAAGGGTCCTACCACTGTCAAGATCACAGTGAAGAAAACAATGGAGGACACACAAGACAATCTTGTGGAGTTATTTTACACTCTTCTGCATAACTTCAAAAGGCATACATTCAACATAAATCAACAGTGCTCTTACTGCAGAGAGTTGGGAAAAAAACTGTCAAAAGAGGAGGCATTGATACATATTGACTTCTCTGAAAATTACACGTGCAGCTGCAGCTCAGAGATTCAAGCTGTCCACTTTGGCTCCTCGCACCAACAAGCTAAAAAAAAAAATAATAATAATGAAGTTTGCTCTTGATGAAAATTTTGAAAATTGCAAAGTGGAAATGGCACCCATTTCGGAGAATGACTGTCAACTTTTTCTTCAGATAACGTTTTACTAGAAAATAAAGAAAAATAAACCCAACTGCTTTGACTTTGGTGACTCATGTCACTGTTCATTTAAGAACTTTCCCAACAACTTGGTCCTTCGAGCCGGATCCCAACAACCTTTCCTCCGTCCAGGGTGGGGACTGAAACCGTGCACGGGGGTCCGGGACTCCTAGAAAAAGACCCCCAACTGAATTGCTAGGATTGGATCCTTTAAAAAGAGAGAAAATACGGACATTATGTGGGCGTGCTTATGTTATTTAATTTCATACACTCAACAGGTAATGACATCTGTAGTATTTACAACATAAACGTAAAAAAGTATTTTTTATCTCTACCCAATACAATATTTCTCGCCGTTGGCTACAACCGTCTCCTGTTTGTGTACTAAACATAAACTGCGTGACGTCGAACGAGGAAGTTGGAGTACGTTGAGCATAATCGAGTTCACAGGCGTGATTTCACAGGTTTGGCTAAAGCCCCGCCCACTTTTAACCGGTAAATCACCAGTTACGGATGGCCTGGAACGCAGCATAATAAGACCTGGATAAACCAGTGAAGTTAAGTCAAAAGTAGACCATAACCTGTGTGAGAAGGCTACAGGTATAAATAACTCCGTGTGCACATTAAAAAGGAAAAAAAAACATCGCGATGAGAAAAGAATGCGTGTGTGTGTGTGTGTGTGTGTGTGTGTGTGTGTGTGTGTGTGTGTGTGTGTGTGTGTGTGTGTGTG
>OMLB01055080.1:0-10850 GCA_900302555.1 Myripristis jacobus
AGTAACATTTACAAACAGGATTAAAGGGTTCACTCTGTTCTGCTGCTTCTCCCTTGATGGGGTTATGTTTTGAGTTACTGCCGACTGCAGACCTACATCTCATGCCCAAAGTTTGGAAAATCTATTCAAAGTCTCTGAGAGCTGCATAAGCAAGGATCAAAGCTAGCATACATGCACAGACACACAAACACACACATGCACAAACACACACACACATATACTCAGTTGTCCAAATGTAAAGAAATATACGGCATGGATTGTGCCATTAATATAAAAGGGGGACCCAGAATGACATCACTGCCTTTGCATGTTATCTAGGTGCCAGCCTGCCTTTCACCTGTACTTCACCTGTACTTCACCTTTTTCCTTAATTACTTTAATTATACCCTTGTTAGCTTCGTTTATTTATATGTATCTCTTTTTTTCTCTGTTGGTTTGGCAGGGTGTGAGCACCTCAGGTAAGAATGCGAGAGAACCCAAAATAGCAACCTGCCACTGCCAACTGACTGCAGGATACGCCGCTCAGTTTTATTTATTTATTTTTTCTAGGTTTCATTTGTTTATGGCTGAATATTCTAGCAGTATATGTCGAAAAAGAGTCGAAAAACTCACTGTGGGAACTTTGTTTTTCGCTGTAAAGTGTTCAGGTGTGCTGCTGATTATATGGACCGGAGGCCCCCAACCACTTATCTTCCAAAACAAAAAGGCATGATTCTAAAGCAGCGCAACAAAGCAGGCAGCAAACGTTTAGAGGGCTGCATTGTTGGGTAATTACAGTAATCGCCGCTCGAGGAATAAACTAAATGGAATGTGTGCATCTTGCTTCTCCACTCCGCTGAAGCACACACACACACACACACACACACACACACACACACACGCAATCTCACACACTTTCACACCCAGCAGAGTAGACACACAGACGCACAGATACACCAACACACATACGCTAACCCCAGTACATGAGCATGCCATGTTCAATGCAAGCATGAATGGAATTGGTGTGGAATGTCTAACCTTTACTTTGACTGGGTTGTAGATACAGTGCCTACCTGTGAGCCCCAGTGAAGCATGTCTACTATCAGCGGGGCCTGTCAGAGGCTAGATCTACTGCAGAAAATCTTGGGAATCTCAGCTACTCAGCGCCTCTGTTGGTGCTCCTCTCTGCCCCACTCACGCAGAGCCTGCACTTTGTTTATACAAAGACATGGGGGCTGGACACCCTTCACTCACAGAGAAGAAAGCAAACAGAGATGAGATACAGGTAAGAAGTCACCCGGAGACATGCAGACAAGGGTTAGCGTGTGAGCACAGACCGCCACAGAGGTGGGGCTATTTTTAGGCGCTGCGGAGGATTCACCTGATGAATTTACATTACTGGAATTCCATGCATGTCAACACTTAAAAGAGATTTCTCCTCTCGCTCCTAGGAGACACTTAAACTCTCAATAGGCTCTCTAAAACAACAAGGTGCCAATTTTAGTAGACACACATTAACAAGTTACACAAGCATTATGTGTTTTTTTTTTTCTGGCGTCATAGAGCAGGGTTGACTCCATTGTCCCCACTGACCTTGCAACCAAAGAAGTATGATGATAGGAGGGTGAAGATTTGTTCTATTATAAAACCTCAAAATAAGAGATAGCACTTTTGCAGAGACACTTTCATTAAACCAGATGGAAAACAGGTGTGCTGCCTCTCACACTCAATCCCTTCAGCACAGGTGTGTGTGTAGCCATCTTGGCAGAGTGGCCCTGTAACCAAATACAGCTTCATCACACTCACACGAAAATACACACACAGACACGCCTTCCCGCCTACCACTACCCATAAGCAAGCTGTGTTAAATTCTCTTTGTGCCTTGTCAGAGTGTTGTGTAGTGACGGTGATAATGATAGCACACAGAGCACTGCTTTCATCAGCTATGGTTTCATGCACCCAGTGGTTGGTCCTCTGGGTTTCAACAAAAACAGTTTGGTTTCAGCTCTCCAAATGCTCACTGAGCAAAGCAGTCATTTCCAAAAAATTAATCAAAGGTCGTCTGACACCCTGTTTTTGCCATTAAAACTGGCAGTATCAAGAGTAGGATATCAGAACAGTTGCTGTTTTGAATAAATAAGACTTGATGCTGTTCAGTATTTCAATTCAGGGAAGTACTGCTGACAGAAGTTAAGAGCATCCTACTGAAATTTGAACTGAAAGTGAGTTTTCATTGGCATTAATGCTGTGAGGAATACGGAAGTATGTATTCATCACACTGTCTGTATTTAGCACATGAAATCTTACCTTTTCTACAATTAGTGGCTCTTAGCTTCAGACATGAATTCACGCATACATGCTGAAGTGAGAAAACCACTAACTGGTCATGGTGTGCAAGTGCAAAATCACATTGATTCAGATAATGATGCTTTAAGAAATGTGGATGTGAATTCAAATGGATCAAATGGATGAACTTTAACTGGAATTCACCAAACTTCAAAGGGATGCATTCAGACAGCCTTCCCTTGTTCGTTAACTCATAAACATATTTAAGATCTTTGTTTTTGTGTGTCAGGGTGTGGAGCACTGTCCACTTCTCCTCCAGCTGCAAACAGAAAGTCATTCTACTGTGATGAGGAGTGTCAAGACTGGTAGACAAACTTTGTTTTTATGACTAATAGCACTGTAGGAATGGCAGGCCACGCGTTTCAGGAACCTGTGACCAAATAACTCATTAACCATCTGAATTCTGGTTACCCCCCACCACCAACCAAAATCATTAAAAAAAAAAAAAAAAAAAAAAGCCCCGTCCATGCCCCGTATGATCTTTAATCATGCGTGTCTTATGCGACCAGGGTGATAATTAGGCGAGAAAATGTAAATGTGCAGACCCGCGGAAAACGAGAATGAGAAGGAGGGATGTGTTACTGTGGGGAACAAGCTGACTAGACGTGGGGAGATGACCGCTCACCTTGCAGCGGACGGTATGTTTGGTGTGTGCGGGCGCAGCGACTGAAGTCAAGTTGTAAAACTCAGGTCCCAAGTCCAAGCAGCCAGCCAGCGCGTTGTGCGTGGAGGTGTGTCGGGGAAGACAGTTTAATGATTATCACTGGCCCGAGGACAGCGTCATAACTCATGTAACTTTCCAACCTCTCGCTCTGCATCGCCACCCCGGCCTAAACGTTTTGACAGGAGAAGAGCAAGTGGGGCAAACAGTGATTCAAACTGTAAGATTTACAGGCGGAGGCAGTGGCCATTTAAAATCTATTATGTAAGGCCCCTCCATCTGCTATCACATCCTACCAAAACATTTAAACAGTGTGTGTGTGTGTGTGTGTGTGTGTGTGTGTGTGTGTGTGTGTGTGTGTGTGTGTTGGGAAGGGGTGGTAATGAATAATGACTGTTGATTGACATGATGTGATTATGCAATCGACGTTTTGGTCACCAGCGATGACGCACACATTTTAAAGAGAATATTGCCCCAGCATTATATTCTTTGTGTGTGCATGTCTGTGTGTGTGTGTGTGTGTGTGTGTGTGTGTTTACACATATTCTACATAATTGTTGTCATTTTCACTTGATCTTTGCTCCTCATTATAATGCTAAAAACTACTAAATCAGCCTTTGACGCACTTTGGCATGGCAATAATTTGCCATACAGCCCAGTGACACTCATGTTTACACATTTTTTTAGGCATGAGCAGATTAGAAACTCCCTGTATCTTGAGAGTCAGGCCACCTCCCTCAGGGCATATTTGCATGACTGGTTCTAAATGCGCAGCCAAAGGTTCGTTTTCTACCCAGGTCGTCTGTGGTTGCTCTTCTGTTTTCTACAGGTGCCATGCTCCTCTGAACTCCGCACGACCTCTCAGGCAATCTTTGTTTTTAAAACTCCAGGCAACCCTCCTATTCCACTTGAGCTTACATATCACTCATTGTGCGCCTCATGGAACCCATCCAAACCTCATAGATTTTTACTGTGCTGTGCCATTTGAGCGTGGCGTCTGCAGTATTCCCCTTTCCATAAAGCCCAGGAGTCAGCCGGGTGCCTGCCTTGAGAGCGGTGTCAATACGGAGACTAATAATAATGCCTTTCTCTCTCCTCTCTGACTGTCATGTTCCAGGTGTTCAATATGTCCTCATCATATATAATTTATCCCCTATAATGAAAAATCACAGTGAAATTTCTCGAATATTTCTATAAGAATTTATCATGTGTCTATGATAGTCAGTAATGACTTTATTTGACTGCTGGTGTTTCCTAGTGTGTCATATGGTTCCTATGGTGCAGTTTTGTTCTAATGTTTGGAGAAAAACTTATGATATATCATCTAATAGCATTAGCCCACAATAGCTGTACATTGTGAGATGATGATGTTGTTCTCTGAAGAACAATCGCATTAACTTGAAGAGGGAACTTTAACCAGTTTCCAAGAAGATGATTAAACAACAAAACAAAACCGCTGTTAAGTCCTGTAAGTCCTCTATTGTTTGATTGTTTGATTCCAGGTTCAAATAGAAATGTGCGCTAGTTGTTGAAATACTTGAAAAGGACAAAGATGACAAAGGGACGTCTTTTGCTGTGCTTATCTGCAATCTTAATTATGCTGTAAAATTTGGATAAGGCACACATTTCAGCTGAAGAAAGCTGCCTCGGTATGGCTGAGATGCAAAAATCGACTATAGGTTATTGTTTCTTCTTTGTCACTCCTGTTTGATAAAGTTCCACATTGGACTCTCACGTGGGAAGTTAAGGTGTCTCGAGAATGAGAAAACGATAGATAGATAGATAGATAGATAGATAGATAGATAGATAGATAGATAGATAGATAGATAGACAGATAGATAGATAGACTGAAGAGTTAAGTTTGTTGGATAGGATATGTTTGGTTTCATTTTAATTATTTGTCTTACTTGCCCCTCCTATCAAGCCTGCCACGATTTATTTATTTATTACCGCTGGCGTGGCACTGTGCCGTGCAACTGTACATAATACATATCATATCCTTCAATCGCTTCAATGGATTTGAGCTGGAAACCCCGCCTGTGGGCCGTCCCTTGCTGAGGGATTATATTATAGCAAGACAAGCGTGTCTCCGGAGACAGATCTGGATTCAGCTGCTGCAGACTGGGGCTCTGGGTGCCTCCAGCCCTCCAGACGAGACTTCTCACAGACAGAGAGCAATTTCTGCTTTCAGGACTCCTACACCTGCTCTGCTGCGCTCATCCTCTGATCACAATATTTTTTGAGACGAGATTCTCACTGAGGGGAAACTTTGCGCTGCAGGGCTACAGGTGAGACTGAGAGGAGAAGACAAGTAAGCATTTTTTTTGGAAAATGAAGCTCGAAGTTTTCTCTGCACTTCACTTTGTTCAGAAGCCATTGGAGTTGTGCATGGACGCCGAGGGAAGTGTCCCGTCTCCTCTGTCCGGGGACGAGCTGGGCTCTGACGGGGACTGCGTGGCCAACAGCCCGGCACCTGTCACCCAGAGCGGCGACGGCAGTAAGGGAAAACCCTACACCCGCAGACCCAAGCCACCTTACTCTTACATTGCTTTAATCGCCATGGCCATCCGGGACTCCGGCAGCGGCCGCCTCACCCTGGCAGAGATCAACGACTATCTGATGAAGAAGTTCCCGTTCTTCCGAGGCAGCTACACCGGCTGGAGGAACTCGGTGCGCCACAACCTGTCACTCAACGACTGCTTCCTCAAGGTGCTGCGGGACCCCTCCAGACCCTGGGGCAAGGACAACTACTGGATGCTTAACCCGCACAGCGAGTACACCTTCGCTGACGGTGTGTTCCGCCGCAGGAGGAAGCGCATTGCCAAGAGGTCCCCTAAGGAGCAGGAGAGCCCGGACATCCACACCCACAGCGAAGACACCCGCCTCCCCGTCCCGGAGGAGAGGGTGGGGGCCAAGTTCTCCAGCTCCTTCGCCATTGACAGCATCCTCAGCAAACCCTTCAAAAGGAGGGAGGATGGCCACGATTCAGACAGTAGCAGCAACCCGAACCCCCGGCTCTACTGGCCCCCGGGGACCCACATACTGCCTTACACTCTGAACTATCCGGCAGCTCTTGGCCCTGCGCAGCACACATACCAGAGCCTGTCAGAGGCAGGTTACAGCACAGAGCCCAGCAGGGATGCACTCACATACCTCCAGCAGACATCACAGGGTATGGCCAGTCCAGAGGCCAGCCTGCCCTCCCTGAAGATGCCCAAGATGCGCTGCGCAAGTTTCCATATAGACTCCTTGCTTTCGTAATGCAACGCCACTGGACTGCTGTCAGACCTGTATCTTTCTATCCATGTGCACTTTTGTGGGCGCTCTTAGCTTTCAGTGCTTTAGCTTAACTATTTGGGACTGTGTATCATGATGACTACTGTAAGTCATTTTTGCAGTGAATAAACATGGTGTGTTGTCAAGCCTATAGACCTAGCTTTGTGGTAGCCTAAATAAGACGAAGCAAGTTAGTTGCGGTTATTGTAACAGGACATTCCACTGTGTGCGTGCGTGTGTGTTAGAGTGAGAGTGTGTATTTGTGTTTTTTCATGGTTCATTGGTCATTTCTACTGTATAACGGCGACTAAGTGCCAAATGTTGAAAAATAAAACTATTAATCTATTTATATTTTGATGTTTTGTATGACCTGCTGTATAAAATATTATTGTATATAAGATATTGTTGCATATTGACCAAGCTGCGATGAGATTCACCATGCTCCTCTGTGGCTGCACAACAAAAGCATGAAAATGCCCAGTTTTCCTAAGATTGATTCATGCATGCCTGGTATTTTTATTAATAAAAACCTGAAACAGTGTGACCATGTTCAGTGAGTATCTGTTACAGACACAAATGGAAACAGTGTTTCCATTCACAGGCAATGAGTGGGATGAGAGTGGGAAGTAGCTTTATGATCAAAGGTGGGAGATTCCACGGCTGTTTGGAGACCCGGGGGGAAAATGAACAGGCCTTAAATGTGTGACTATAAAACAGGAGAGGCACCTTGTACCGGAGATTTTATTCCAAAGGCAAGAAAAGGAAATTCAAATGATGAATAATAATCCATCAAAGTAACAATGACTAAATTAAACTGAATAACCCAGTCTTAACTGAGGATTCATCCCAAACTGATGGCTTCAAATAGTGTCACTTAAAATTAATGTGAATACAGACTATTAATAAAGGTAATAAAATGGTGTTAATATCATCATTATTATGATGCTGCAATCTAGGACACCGAACACAACAACGGGATATAATACTACCACTATTACTAATAACACTAATAATACTAATTATTATTATTGTTGTTGTTGTTATTATTATTATTAGCCTATTATGATGATTAGCAGCAGCAGCAGCAGTCATTATAATAGTGGTTGTTATAACTGTGCTTACTGTTATGTTTTTGTCATAATAACTGCTACATCAATTTGTGGAACAAACATAGGCCTGTGTGTTTCTAGAAAAATATTAGAACAAAAAAATTGAAAAAAACAGCAGATAAAGACGCTGAAATTATGTCCGAACTGCTCTCACCGACCAAGAATTAGAAAGCCAGGCCATAAGAATAAAAAACATTTTGTTGTTTAAATCAACAAAATGTAAGTTTTAGTTTTTCTTCATATGCCCTCCAAAACCTTAAAACATATAGGCGTATAAAGAAGCGTATTATGTTTCCGGAGGAGGCCCTAGTTGCTCTCCACGGTCCTGAAGCAGACCCCAGCCTCACCACTCTTTCACAGTGTCTAATGGTTTGCTAATGGAAGGATTATATTCGCATAAGCCATGGCTTTTTATCATTTGTTTCCTGGTAAATGCAATCTATCCCTGGGAAATTAGATTAAAATATAACTGAAATATATATTTTCTCGGGAACAACCAGGATCAGCTCAATGACCCATTTTAAATCCGATTTCCAATATGAGAAACATTCCCCTAAATTTGAAATGAAATAGATTCTTTTCAGCTATTCGAGCATCAAACTGGAATTATTCCAATTATTCCTGTAAATTTGTTTCAGTTTCAAATTATTCCAAGTTTCTTTGTGGACAGTCAAATAAAGCACATGTCAGTTCTGTGAGATCTTTATAAAATAGGCTTGCTGAACTTGTTTAGGGGAAGATGAAAAGCCTATTTTTGTTTTCATGATGTGGCCACCATTTACATAAGTGACAAAATATTTGATGGCACAAATTTAACAAGAGTAATGCACTTGGGTACAGCAGGCTTCTGTGGTAGTTAGGTAATTTACAAAAGTAATACTGGCTCTTCGATATTTCAAAGATATTGGGGAATGAATTTCAGAGGGGATATGGGAGTTTCGAAATGAATTCTTCAAATACAGGCATGCCTAACTGGTGGGTAATCTCCAACTTAACGGAACATGCTGCATGTATATCGATAGGCCTACATATTACTGCAAGCTGCGTTTGGCTGTGATTAATTAAAATCGGTATAATGGGTGTTAAACTCTATTCACTGTGTCAGGCCATGCAGCTCAGACGGTGGTGTGGCTGTGGCTTTAAACTGCAGACATGGCAGTAGTCTGTTTTCACAGCGCGGCATAGAGCCTGACAGGTGACAGGTGAGATTTGCTCCTGTTTACAGGGACAATGCTGCAACCTGCAGGTGAAATGCCGGAACAGCACACCTGTGTCTCAGTATGACACGTGACTCTATCCCACTGAGTATACCTACAATATAGTGTCTTGCCATGATGTGCATTCTTGACATTATTACCAAGCCTATTATCTCCATTTGCCCGCTCTACATTTTGCTTCTGCTATGTGAAAATGGTCAAGATATGGCGTCTCTTTTGACCCAGTGTGTCCACATAATGCAGCCTGGGGAACTCGGGCCTGTTCCAAGAGTGAATAGCTAGGATAAGGTCCAGTGTTATGAAACCAAACTTCTAGGCAGGCACAATGTTAGGAAGTCCAAACAGTCTGTCACTCCAGCAGACTGAACCGCGCCTGACCTCCCAGTCCCGGAGAGGCAGCTCGAAAAGCTCCCGGCACAGCCACAGGAAACTCACTGGAGCGCCTAGAAGAAAAAACGAGGAGCCTTAAGAATATTAGTTTACTGTTAAAAGCATTTGAACTCAGGTCTTGTTAATTTTTTTCAATATTTTCTTTCTATTACATTATATATTCTATTAGAAACGAGGGAGTAATAATAGAGACCAAGTGTTAAATACAAACAGCATGCTTGGAAATTTTTTGGATCCTGTATTTGTTTCTAAATAGCCTATTTGCTGGTAAACTTTTCTCAGGTATAAATATTTTTTTAAATACATCACTGTTATTTTAATTATCCCCCAATGATATTTCATATCATAAATGCCAATTTTATAACAATGTGACCTCACAACTTTGGCCACAAGGCCAGATAGGCCTGTTAACATTTTCTCAAAACCTTCTTATATTTTTGGGGAAGAAAAACAATATAGCTTATAGCTTAAACATGAAACCAAACCAAAATTAAGAAGGCAACAGGCTAATATTTGGCAACCAGACATGACTCGAAGCCAAAGATAAAATCTGCTTTCAAAAACACGTCTAAATAGTTTTTGTGGTGAGCGCTGATCACTTGATATTTCTGAAGGCTAAATTAAGAGCTCGTAATCTTGGTGCGTAAAAGCAGAGGACAGTCTTCAAAGTGCTTTCAGAACAAAGTTTCCTTCTGCAAGCCAAGGCATCCTGATCTCGGCGGGGGTCATAAGTTTTGATGTCGCAGGAAATTTCTGGGGCCATTAGGTCCTCCAAACGTCTCTGTGTCATGGTGGAAAATGATTTTATCCGAACATCCTTTGTTGTGCAAAGTGCAAAGGTTATTGTGGCTGGTCTTTGTTCAGAAAATCCTCCAGGCCATATCTAAACTTAAAAAAGGCCCTGTCGGCAGACGCGGGTCAAGCTCGCACGTGCACACGCACACACATCTGACTGTGAGAATAAAATATATGGAATTTACTCTGAGATGTGCATTAATATAATTGACGGTGTTGTTGTTTTTTGAATCAAATCGCGTCATTTCAGGCCCATAGAAGGAAGAGGAGAATCGACCTTTATCATGTGTGAACATGAACAAGTAACTAGAAATATTGATAAACCACCGAAATCATCTTTAGCCAAAAAAGAAAAAGAAAAAAAATCTCGGCCTACCAATAGTCAAAAAACCTGATGCTTTTTGCAATAGCAAAGTCAAGGTTGATGCTCCTCTCTTCGGCACGGATGTTGATATTACCTTCATGGGATATATAACTTCATCATGTTGTACAAATCTGTGTGTGATGTCTCCATAGGGGAGGAAACTGTCGACGCCCGCTCGCCTAATTTCGCTTTTCTCTCTCTAATGAACGTGGGGCCCATGGGACCGACTCTGGCCCGGAGCGGTAAGCTGACACTGGAGCACTGTGTGTGGTATCCAGGGCCGGGCTTGATGGAAAAAGCCTGCTTCCACTCATGTCAAAGTCATTTACTCAGAGCAACCCCCCGCTTACACACGCATGGTAAAGACCACCACCTCCTCCATCTCTCACACTCCTCTCCCCAGCCCAGCAGCGCGACAGTTTGTTTTTGTTATCCTCTGGACTCGTTTTGGAGGAAATTAGGAGCAAAATAATACAAATAATACAAAATGATACGCTCTTGTATTTTCAGAACGTTGTGTTCGTCCATTATGTGGTGCAGATATGTGATAGGCCCACAAGAGCTATTTAGCATCATGGTATGATTGCTGGCTGAAGCTGCGCGCTGCGGGCTTGTCTATTAGCTGTATTTCATGTCAGGAAAATGTTTCCGCCGTGTCGCACATTAGGCCGAAATCACGGCTTCACGCAGGCTGGGAAAAATATCGTTTTTTA
>OMLB01055082.1:0-13131 GCA_900302555.1 Myripristis jacobus
CTGAAGGCTGCAGGACAGAGCAGGTGATTTAGCCACGCCCAGCCACTAGGGGCGCTATCGCGCTCTACTGCGCCGAGCGCTGCAGTTCATGAGAGAGAAGTAGAAGAGACTGACGACAGTGAGTCGTATGTACGGCCGGCAGAGGTTGTGTTGCTACTTTGTAGAAGTTTACCTGCCGTTTGTGGTTCAGTGTGCGTCCAGAGAAACGTAAGTTCTGTGTTCATTTACTGTCTGCATTTCACTGTTGTATCTTTTCTCTGCTCCATATGTTCGCTAACTGAGCGATTAGCATGTGCTAAAGTAAATACTGCTAGCAGTGTTAGCTTGCCTCTGATGGTTTGAATGGTCATTTATGTTACACTTATGCTACTGGCTGTTTTCTCAGTTGTCAGTTAAACATGTGATCTCGTGTTTATTTCTCCTGTATATTATATTTCACATACTTTAAAGCCAATGATAATTATATTATTATTTCGGATTGTGTGCTATGATTAAGCATATTGTGAGCTGTTTTACTGATGGCTACTATTGTTTTTGGTTTATTCCAGAACCACACACATAAATACAAACGTAGCCCACAAACGCCACTTCAACACACCAACATTGTGTGCAATGTTTACCTTGGATTAAAGCACAAGAAAAGGGATCGACTGTCTCCTGCGTCCTTCTTTATTAAGTCTTGGGGGAACATCATAGACTGTGTTCTAACAGACACACACTTCGCGATTACAAATCAGAGCAACCAGTCTACGTCTTTAGCCTCCGTTACACATTGAGTTACACCATTATTGCTAAATAATTGCCAACAAACTTTTGCGCAGAATATCCTCAGAAACGCTGATGCGCTGTTGGCTTCTTGGGTGGAATTGAATTCACTCTCAGTTCATGAATAAGAAACAGACTTCCTAAAACATGAATGATCAGTTATGTGGTGGAAAAGGTGTTGCATAGCCACATTTCTTCCCTCAGTGGTCTTTCACCCAACTTTTTACATGTCTGCTGTTCATTAAGAGGTGTTTTTAATAATGAATAATTGTTCTAATGCAGCCGCTTCATTTCATCTCTCCAGATAAAAAGCCTGTTGTGGAATCGGCCCCTAAACCTAGGCGCTCCTTCGTTGGCCTGCTGTTCAAACTCCTCCTGCTGCTGCTGCTGGGATTGGCTGGAGCTGCCGCCGCCTGCCAGCTGACAGACCTGCGGAAGGAAGCCGTCTGTGTGCCCGTCAACGTCGCCGTGGACGACAGCCTATCCTGGGCCAGGCAGCAGGAGGGCGTGGTCAGGCAGCTGGTGCAGAACCTGTCGTCCATGGCGAAGGAGTTTCTCGAATCCACACAAGCGTCCAAGAACTGAGCATTCATCTGCCTCCCTCGCCACGTCGGGCCACCGGGTTCCCACTCCAACAAAATACTGGAAATGATGATCACTAATCAGTAAAAACGCTGTGTTGCTTTTAAAAAATATGCTGAAATTGTGAATCTGTTTAAGAAGGGAACCCCTGCATCTGCTCACCTTGATGTGTGGTGTCGTGGATGTGCAGATTCTGGATAGACGGAGGGATAGATGCGTGAAGATCAGCTTAAATTCCTATGGAATTGTCCTCGCTCCTGTCCCCTCTTTGTACTACAGTCTGTTTTTTTTAAAAAATGGCATCGTCTCAAATGACACCCTGTTGGCCATGTTTTGCACTTCCTACGCCCAAGGCCTTACGGTTCGCTTTTCAGTGCGTGCATTACATAGAGAACGGCTTGTGTTTGAGAGATGTCCAGTGAAATGTTTTGTCAGGTGGCCCTGTCTGTGCTGCATTCAAGTCTTAAATCAAGTGTACCTGCCGGTGAAGATTATGCATCGGCCAGTGTTAGATCTGGCAGTCTGAGCATGTGCTGTAAAGGCTGTGTGAATGTCGAGTTCACATGTGCGTCTTCCTTCCTCCTGGTCTTACATCAGCTGAACCAGTGAAATCTCACAGCATGCTGAAGGCCGCACTACCTTTACTCCTGCAGAAACTCGACCAGCTGTACCCAGAATCCCCTGAGCCTCTCAACAATAAGGACCGGGTGCTGATGTTGAACCAGCTGTCCTAAGTGTGCAGCAGCTTTCTTCTTCCTCCTCCTGTCATCTGCAGTGGTTATTCTGGAGCGATGAAATGTAACTGGCAGATTATTGCAGCGCTCCGTCCGTGTGCAGGTGAAGCACGGGGACGTGGAGCGGACCACTTGTGACTTTTGAAATGCAACTTACTTTCTGCTGCTTCACTTCAGCTGTGGGGGTGTTTTCTTGTAAAAAACAAAAAAAAAAACAAAAACAAAAAAAAACCTGCCTTGGCAGTCTGCTGCACTCGTTTTTGTAAGGCTTTGCTCATGCTCAAGAGATGTTAACATAAATAAATGGCTACACACTGCAAGCATGATTGGTAAGTGTGTGATTATGTGAAAGCAGGAGAATAATGGTCTTTTTTTGATGCACGCTGTCAACTGGTAAAATCTTCAGACTTCTTTAATCAGGGACCCAAAGTGGATTAATAAATGCCAGATGAATCAACAGTTAAAATGCGTATTTACTTATGTGCTATCACCCACTTATAATAATAATACTTAAGATTTCAGACACTAGGTAGTTCTGAGATGGTTCAACATGTGAAAGATCAGAGCAACAGATTTTTAAAGGTCTTGAATATTTTGGACGGCTACATGATGCGCTATTATGTTTGGTTTTTCATTACTGCCGCTTATTTGGAATGAGGAAGACTCAAAAAGAATTCAGCATATTTCTAATTTCATTCCAATTTCACTTTTTGTCCACTCTGATATTACTGACTGCTGCAAGAGGGCTTTAACAGAAAGCCAAGAGTTCGTTAGCTCTTCATTAAAATGCAGAGTTTAGCACTTGATAGTTTTTTTTTTCATCATTTATTGAAAGACACTGCAATATGGAATATGGACAGTCATACACTGCATTGACAGTAACATAGCAAGAAACCAGGTAATGTTAATTTGTCAATTTCAGGAAAAAAACTCACTGCAACCTCCGAATACAATTTTCAAAAAAAATAATGAAACCACATCCAGCGTTCACGTTTGTCCATCGCTGTTCTTACTTCCTGTGAAAACAGACAATGAGCCAGAAACATTGATAATTTCTATGAAATTGTAAATGCTCATCCAGAAGCAGAGCAGAGGCAGTATTCAGCAAGGACCACTAGATGGAGAAACACACCTTTTTCACATCAAAACCTCTTAGGACGTCCCACAAACATGTTTTGTCCAAGTATATTTCAACACAACTTAAGAAAATTAGGTGCTATAACATCCCCATGGCTTTATATGTTTTTACGTTTTTTTTTTTTTTTTTTAATTTCTCCATTATCCAAGAGCAGACCAGTTTTGACTAACCCCTGTGTGACCTGTATTTTCTGCATATTTTCACAAAATAATAACAAAGATGTAAGACAGTATTATATAAATGTGAAAGGCTTACTGCTGGGGCATGATGAGAGGGATGCTGTCAGAGTGCAGAGGGGGAGCACTCTGCCCAGTGCGGGCGTCGAACATGGGAAAAGTGGACATGGGTGGGCGCACACCACGGCATCCGGCCATACTCCTCAGCTCCTCGGTGTCTCCGTGAATGGTGTGGTGGTGATACAGCTGAATTCTGCAGAGAGGGCGACACAACACGCTATGCTTTTCTAATGCAATGTGTATTTCCACACCAACACAGTTAGATTTTTAGTATGAGCACGGTGAGAATCCAAGACTGAGATTCTGTTGAGGTATTAGTGCTTCTTATCAATTAAAAAAAAATAAACATTCATGCTCCACAGAAGATGAACCCTGTCAATTTTAGTGACATCATTACATTTTCTTTAGCACCACCCTCATGCCAAATTGTCAACTTTGCACACTTTGCACATAATATTTGCTCAGAGCTTTCATACTCCCAAAAGGAAGATTCCTCTTGATTATTGTGACCCCATGACCTTTACTCTAGCGCCACTCTCAGGCCAAACATTTGGCTTGTACACAACATATTTCTAAATAGTGGACGGCCAAATTATTTGCTGAACATGCTCACGCTTCTCGGGAATGAAGCGTATCAGTTTTATAGTCTCACCATCACTGTTCCTTTAGGACAAAATGTAAAATATAATATCTCACAGTCTGTTGGGCAGCACGTTCATGCTCCTCACAGAATGAACCCTATTAATTATGGTGACCCAAAGACCTTTTCTCTCTCAGCCAAAATGTCAAATTTGATATCTCAGAATCTATTAAGTGGATTGAGGTGTATTTTTGATGAGCACAATTTTGCTCCTCTGAGGATGAACCGTCTTGGTTTTGGTGATCTCATGAACTTTCCTGTAAAAAAGCAGAAATGTACAGATCCAAATCTCCCTTTACTTACATTCCTCAGACATGCATTAAGCCAGTAGGGCACTGGTGGCCGAGAGCCTGCACTTGTTTGATTATTTAATCACACGGTGAAAGAGGACTCCATGAAAAGATTTTAAGCACATTGAAGCTGTTAGTAATGCAAAATGTTTGTGTAAGACTGACACATAGTAGGATAGTAGAACAATTCAGGTGTATCCAAGTACTTACTGGTCTGTCTTGTCATTCCTTCGCGCACTACAGGTGAAGAATAAAATGTGTAAACAGCTGGCCGAAAGAAGCAATCACAATTTGTCAGGTTTAATGAAATTCATATAGTCTTTATGGTTAGGCTACCTTCTTACTACAATGACATGGCAAATCAAGGTTTTATTCTTTTATTAATTCAAGTGGATACGTACACTCCCTCTCTTCGGCAGAACATGATGTAGGCCAGCAGAGCACACAGGATGATGGCCAAGATCAGGGGCACAATCACTGTCACTATGTAGTCTGGAAAATAATCCCTGCTGGGGGGAGACTCAGGAGGATTGAATTCACCCCCGGCCTCCAAAATCCCCGGGCCCATGGTGGGCGGAGGTGGAGACGGCGCTTGCCTTGACAGATCAAACTTCAGGGACAAGGAAATGAAATTTAATTTAATTGTGCTCAGAGTCATTTCAAGATGTATAGTCCCAGATCTTCCACAAATGCCTGGACTTACCAGCTCAATCTTGCACCACGTGATACAGTTGCTAGGTATGCTGCAGAAGTTGCACTCCCCTGGGATCCTGGTTTTGGCCCCTGCCTTGCACTGCTTTTGGTGCTCGGCTGTGAGCACCATCAAAAGACAATCCGAGAAATACTGCTCCGAGCCCACCTTCACATATACACTGAAACACATCACATTGTTACAATTGTACAGCTCTTTATATGCTGATATGAGGAATATAAGCAGCAGGGATAATGTTGAAAAGTCTGGCTCAAGTGCAGCTGAAATAATGATCCAGGATTTTTAGACTGGCACGCAGATTGCATGAACGACTGGAGAAATGGCTAAAATGGTGGCCTCAAACTGTCAGCATATTGCATTTACCCCTCAAAGTGCCCTGCAAGAGGAAGGGGAACTCTTCCGCCACGGTCAAGGGCATTCGTAATATTGACAATTTCCAGTGCCTCTGTCCTCCACAGCCTCTGCAGGTCCTGCTTTATCTCATCCTGAACAGGAGAGGGCAGCACCCTCTCAATATCCCTCAGCTTGATGAAGAACTCGGCTTGGAAGGGCAACCTCTTTTCTGTGGGACCCATGTGACAGACAGCAGCGATGTAAGACGTGCCACCATTTATTTGGCCATTACCACATGTCTTCATCTTTCATCTCTCAATCAACCCTCCATCATCACCACTACTACCCCTGCACCATGCATTTACAACAGCACTTAACTTGTACATACCTGCAACAGCATTTATTATGAGTAACTGTCTGGTTGTTTCATAGCTTCGTTTGTTGATGGCATGAATCTGTCACAAAAAAGTTGAGTTTATCATCTTTAATTATACTGTGTAACAGCTGCCATGAAGTACCTATAAAACTTACAGGAACTTACAGGAAAAATACATCCTTGAATTATCCTTGAATCTATTCAATTCATGGTGCTCAGTGCACAGACAGTGGTATTTTGTGTGAAATGTGTTATTTTGTGTGTAAAAGTGCTGTAATTGACTATCAACCTACCTTGTCTACTTCAGTTACCAATGCTGCACATTTACCCAAAGGGCTTTTTTTTGTTGATGTTTTAGGCTGGATTTTTCCTTAAACAGTCTTGAATCAGGCTTGTAACCCTGTGGGTGTGGATTATGACTTTGTTACCTCAATTATACTTTTGCCTGGGGCTGCTGGTGTGCCATATAGGAAGCCATTATCATAGGGGTGCCTTTGGGTGAAGCGGAGCCACTCTGGGAGGTCTGGGAAGTTCTGCAGGTTGCACTTAAAAACCATGGGGTCATCATACAATCGGCCGGCTTTAAAACGTTCAAAGAGGGGGGAGCAGACACACACACACACACACACACACACAATATAAAATGCACAATAGCTTTTTCTAGGAATTTGGATTGAGCTTGAATAATGGGTGAATTAAAGGCAACCGAGGATCTTACCATAGAGTTTTGACAAAGGTTCAAAGTCATTTTGGAAAGTCTCCCTCATCAGCTCATGTGTAAATAGCTTTCCCACTGGAATGGAAATTTTGATTTCTGCATCGGCCCCCAACACACTGACAGCACAAACTGTAGAGGTGTAGCACATATAAGTACCAAAGGATTCAGCTGAATGACATGAGGCACAAACTAAATGGGAAAAAAAGACTTTAAAACACTACAACAGATTAGCTGTAATGGTGTGAGACTGCACAGCTCCACTCTTAGACAGCTGACTACAGAATAAAGCACTGAGAGCAACTAGTGCAGATGTGATAGTCAAAAGGGAGGAAACTTAAGCTCCTCAGCGTTGTCATGCCGCATGAAATAAAGTAAAATGTGGGTTAAACTCGCCTGTTAAAAAGAAGGTCCAGCTCCTGTTGCCTGCCATGTTGTTTTGGCCTGTGATTGACAGAGCCAAGCGGACAGGGCTTGGTCCCAGCTACAGACACTTCACTGCTATTTTTGCCCTCCTCACCTCATAACATCCGTACGGGGGCTTGTCTGTCTGTGCATGGATTGGAGTGCTGTTAATTAAAGTCAAAAGCTGGGTATCATTTTTTTTCTAATCATCATTAATGCTGAATTGATAGTTCATTAAACTTTAGTTAATAGTTATTTTACTGCTAACAAACAATAAAGCTTCCCCATTTTGTTGGAATGGCCCATTGAATTCCCTATAGACCTCACTTAACTGGCTGCAGAGATAAAGTGTAATGAGGGAAAGGGCGGATGACAGTTTAGGACACGTCAAAATCTCCAGTGTTTCATGTCACTCTTTCCTGTTTGTGAGAAATTCATGCGCTAGGCACAAATACAAAATCAACCACAAGCAGCACATTTTAGAAACCGAGAGTTGAAGCGTGGGCCACGCAAGTGCTCTTTTTCTCATGACCAAACACAAAGTAACTCGTATCTTCATGATGGTACAATGTTTCGGCAAGAGCAGAATGCAGGAAGCGACAATGTGGCCTACAAATAACGGATGTATTATTGGCCAAAGAGGTTTGACGTGACTTGATTTGACCGGGTCCTAGTGCCAGTCGCGTTCCGGTAGCCCACTCATGCCTGTTAGCACGGGGTCTCCCAGTCTCACCAAGAACCCGCAAACACACCCGCATCAGGACAGGGGCATCCATGCATTTAATCAGATTTTGTCCCAGGGAGGCTCAGAGGGATTTTTTTTTTTTAGTTAGTTATGATTTTGCTGTGGATTTGCACTGCTGCCTCTGATCAAAACAGTCACCCATATTCATGTAACTGTGCTGACATCTAGAGATAGGCCTATTGTGCTGGAGGACCTCTGCAATTCCTTCAGTGGCCCGTCTTGAGACCCTGACCCCCACTTTGAGAACCCCTAGGCTACTGTGCACTATATGCAGGACATAACCGTGCTGGTGCATGCCATTATAAACACGTTCGTTGCATACTGACAAGACAGTAATATATAAAAATTGTGTCAATTACCCAGCACTGCTATATCCAGACAAATTGTAACTAACTGAATAGCCTGTTCAGCGACACAGTAATTAAGTTTCGCATAGAATCACCCACAGAGCAGGCTATTATTCCCGATGAGGAGGGGAAGGAAAGAACTAGCACTATGACCCAGCTGGTCCCTCCTCCATGCAGCACACTGCCTGTAGGAGAGGAGGACCAGAAATCTGCAGTTCACAGAATGAAGAGATCAAAATGATGCTGCCTGTAAAAAGGGATTAATCGTAAGCAATCTGTTGTGTTAAATCCGTGGCTCATTACTTACTGTTCCAGTTTTGTGCGCTGATATTTTTTTTATGACGAGTGCAATTATCTCTGGTTTTGGAGGGTTAGGTATGCATTGTTGTAATTGCAGGCGAGCTAATGACAGATGCATCGTGCTCACTTTCTCCATTGCACTGGAGTAGAATTGCAGTGGATGCAAGCTGCCTATAAAACGATCTGTTGTTTTTGTTTCTCTCCATCTGCTCCTCTAGTCTGGGCGCCACCTCGCTTGGATCGACTGCTGTTGGATCACAGCGCTTTGCACAGCCACCCGGGAGAAGAGAAAGGAGACATGCCGTCGCTGAGCATCCGTTGCGACGCTTGACTGACCATGATGAAGACCGAATCCACATCCAAGAGCACCGGCTCTGGCTCTACGCTCAGGAGCCCATCACCGCACAGAAACGCGTACGAGGCGGGGATGCAGGCCCTGAAGCCCGTTAAAGACAATGCTGCCAATGGAGACTTGCAGGAGGGCCCTCGAGGGCGCAGGTACGGCTCTAACGTGCACCGTATTAAAAACATGTTCCAGCAGATGCAAACCACATTGCCGGGCGACGCCGAGGGAGAAGACAACATCGGCAACGCCGACAAATCGGTGCGCCTCTCCCTCCCCAGAGCCGGCAGCCTGAACGAGAACGTGGACCACAGCGCGCTGCTGAAGCTGGGCTCCACGGTGTCGGAGCGCGTCAGCAAGTTCGACCCGAAAGCGGAGAATGGCCACCAGCGGGCCTCGTCGCCCAGCTACTCCAAGCTGCAGGAGACGCGCCGCATCTTTGAGCAGCAGCAGGAGAAGCAGCAAGAGAAGCTGGCCACCACCAGAGTCTTGCTGAAGACGGACAAGGCCTCGGGCTTCCAGGATGGCAGGCTGGACGTGGTGGCTCGCTTCAACGGCAGCACAGAGTCTCTGGACAGCCTGGACACCAGCGAGGCCGTGTCGCCCACGGTCAGCCAGCTCAGCGCCGTGTTTGAACGGGCGGCGGAGCTCCGAAACAACCTTCACCGCCTCTCCTCCACCCCGCCGCTCCCCTCCCGGGGGGTCAGCGCCAAGGTGGGCGTGCTGAACTCCAAAATCATCACCAAGAGGGTGAGGGCCTTTCCTACGGGCAGCCAGGAGGAGGACAGCCGCACTGTGAGGGACCAAGATGGGCCACCCCGGGGCCCCAGGGGGAAGGTGACCCCCTTCTCCGAAAGCCTGAACGGGGGCCAAAATGTGGACCAGAGTGGTCGAGCTGCTGAACTCTCCAGTACTGTAGTAGAACCAAAAGAGCAGAGGGAAAAGACTGTTTCAGATGCAGGTGTAGAGGCCAAAGCTGAAGTGAAACCTGAAGAGTGTTATGCGAACAAGGAGCCTAGCAGCTCAGCTCTGCAAGGTGACATCCACGTCTCTCTGGAGAATGGGAACGCTGCTGCTGAGAGGAAGCACCAGAGCTTGCCAAAGGACACCGGCAGTGAGATAGGCAGGCAGGAAGGAGAGGTAGGAGATGCTAAGGATGTTGAGCAGGAGGAGGAGAGGACTCTAAAAGAGGACCAGTCGGGGCGTGAGTCTGTGGATATCAGTACCTACAGTGCGGTAGGGGAGGACTTTGGAGGAAGCCAGGTGGATGAGGAGGAGGAGGAGGAAGATGACCGTTATGAGCCTGAGTCCAGCTGCATAGAGATCAGTGGGCTGCCTGTGGAGGAGGACCCGCCCCCCTCCAGGAAGATCCGCTTCAGCTCCGAGCCCATCAAGGTGAGAAAAACACAATTAAGCATTCTGCGCTATGGGCATGATCCCAGCAATTGCACATGAAACACACTGCTGATATTTCATTAACATTATGAGCATGCTCCCTTTCAGTTCACTCATGATTGCACCCCCTCAGAGGCTTAATTAATAAGGTAGAGGTGTTCATTTGAGTGATTGGTAATTATTTCCAGATTTTGACGTGTGCTTGCCTTATTGGATTCAGTGTGTGTGTCTGTTTAAAGGGTGAAGAGGAAGGGTTGGGACAGCTGCACATGACCTCAAAGCGAATCTGCTATGGTACAGTCATAAACAGTGCCCATGTCAGCTGTTTCCATCCAGCTCCCTCCGTGCTACTGCTGATTTCACAATGATGCTGACTACATTTTGATTTTATCCTGTTTCAGCATGGCTCCCTGCTCACTTCTAACCTCCTTCCTCTACAGCAGAATGGTTTCTAGCCAGTTTGCTAATGGACGGGCGGTCCCGCTGTGCAGCTGACATAGCCCTGAAAGAGCTGCTGTGTAGATACTTATCTGAAATGCAGTGGGAGCTGCCTCTAAATAATTGTTAGGGGAGGAACAAAGACGGCCAGGGTAATTAGTCCTGTTTTCCTATTGTGAGAAGTGGGTACTCTTCCTTGGCCAATTAAAGGTCAGTGGGTAGCGTATGGGGTGCTGGGTGATATGCATGGCCAGATGAGGAATGAAACTGTTGTTTATGTGGTGTGTTTGCGAGAGAGAGAGAGAGAGGGAGAGAGAGAGAGAGAGGGAGAGGGAGAGAGGGCGAGAGAGAGAGAGAGGGAGAGGAAGGGAGAGGGAGAGAGAGAGAGAAAATGATTGTGATATCCCTTCATGGGCCAGTGAGATGAGAGAGAAAGAGGAGAAGGAGGTAGAGTTGATTTAAAGTGTCTCTCAGTGTCTGGAGGAGGGGTGGGGGGTTGGTGGAACAAGAAGGAGGGGTGTAATGATCCTGAGAAGAGCTTCAGATTCTCTGCAGCTCAGTCTCCCTGCTCCGCTCTCGATGCCTAGAGGTCTCGGGCACAGAGAGGCTCTGCCAAGTAAAGTGGGCCCTGCCGTCGTACATCACACGCAGTCTCGCATGCAGCAAGCCATCTAAGTGACTGGCCCATATCATGACCAGTCAAGTTGAAAGTCACTCTCGCTCTCTCCTTGTGGCTTCACATTGGCCGGCAATGCATATTGTCTCAACCCTGATGCTTGCAGGAGAATTATTTCAGCCACATTAAATGTTGGTGCTTAAGGCTGGCCTGCATGCAATAGTAATCTACTGCCACAACACAAAGAAAACAGATTGTTTGCTGCTAGGGCTGGGCGATATATCTCTATATGTCTATGTTATATTATCCCTCTCGCTTTATATCTATATTATATGAATATCTCATTGTAGGATGTGATATCATATGGGGTAATGTGGTGAAAAGTGCTGTCTCTTTTTTTATAGGCTGTATTACAGTGAATGGATGCAATTTTATCAACTTGTTAGACTTTTGTTGTTTTGCTCTGCCTGCTTGGTCATCATCATATTCACATTACTAATGATAAATAGTAAAATCTCTTGTGTGTAAATATCTTATTCCCTACAGTATCGCCACAATATTGATATCAAGGTATTTGGTCAAAGGTCTTGCGATATTTGAATTTGTCCATATTGACCAGCCCTAAATGCACTCTAAAAAAAAATCTGGTTATTTGCTGCATTATTTGAGATCAGAGTTGGAAATCAGGAGGAAGTAATTAATATGTGTAGTAGGATAAAGAAGCCGTAGCTTGGTTGTGACCCTGGCCTGCAGGGATCCTCAGAGAATAACCTCCCGCTGAGCCCTTCACACTGTATCAGTGTATTCTCCTTTGTTATGGAGATGGATGGAGGATGGATGAGAGTAAAGTGGGGACCGAGGTCAGATGGGAGGGCCTCTTAATGTAGTTCAAATGTCATGCTGCTGTACAGCCGCCAGCTCTTTAAGTCACACAGTGTCACTAGCTTTCTCTCCCAAACAGGAAGTGCCCGTGCCTGTCCATTTTTAGCGCATATTTTCCCCACTGTGTAACACATCTCGGCTTTCGGCCACAATTAAGGCTTGTTGTGGCGATGGCGGTTGGACGTCTGTGCCGAATGCATCTCTCTTTGCCTCTCTTTCACGTCGAACACCCCACCCCTTCTCTTTCTCTCGCTCCTCTGAAATTGGCACAAATAGCATCGCTGCTCCGAGTAGAGTTCACACTACCCGCTTTGTTTGCTCCTCCTCACACTCTCTTTCTCTCTCTCTCTCTCTCCTTTTCTTCTTTCTCTCTCTCTCTCTCTCTTTGTCACCAGTCTGCTGCTGTTAGTAAAAATAGCAGCATTGTTATCGTCACAGACTTGCCTTGCTTTTTAGGGCCGCCTTCTTGTTAAACACAGGAAGCAGCCTCTCATCCCTTATTTATTTGTTTGACTTGTTTGTTTTGCCTTCATCCCCATATTACTCTCCTTATGCATCAGTATAGGCCACGGTGTTGCATGGCTTCACTCTTATTCCCCCGGCACATCACGTGATTTGTTGTCGGATGAGAGATTTTCCCAAAAAGCGTCACATAGATCACATAAAATAATCCCCGCTGGATTTGCGAACCAGAAATAATCAGATTTTTTTTTTATATTCCAAAATCACCTGCCTCCCTCATCACCTGGCCTCCTCTTACACACTTTAATTCTCTCTCTCTCCCTCTCTCTCTCTCTCACCCTGTATCGTGGGTTTCTGCTGCCTACGCAACTCTTAAAACAACAGCGTTGCCAGCTCAGTCAAAGAACACCTATGATTTTCTCTTCCACCATATCATTAAGACAAACAAAGGCTGTTCTAATGTTGTAATAAAACAAGGCTATTAAATGCTGACAAACAGCACACAGCGTGGAAGGAGGGATGTCAGTTTTTAAGGATGTTGCCACATAACCTTTAGTGGTGCGTGTTTACAGCTCGGGTCGGCCAGTGAGGGATTGCCCAGGGAGAGGTAATGCATCACCGCATGTCAAGGTATCCTGAAACTGTCTGTTACTTGAAGTCATATTTCATGCATTAAC
>OMLB01055083.1:0-13957 GCA_900302555.1 Myripristis jacobus
TGCCCTCAAAGGGCTGACCCTTAAGTCCTGAAGACAGTGAAAGCGTGCCTTCAGGAGGCCAAAGGTCATTTAAATCCTGGCCCTTGTCCTGGCATGGGCATGATTGTAGGCCTGCTGTGCTCCCTGGGGGTCTGTGGTGTCAGGAGAAAAGGCTGGCAGGCATACCCCCTGTCCCCCAGCAACACACCAGAGAATTCACCTGTCAATACAAAATCTCATCATCACAACCTCATAAATAGAGTGACATTCTTGACACAGCCATGATGTAAAAAGTGGTTGTTAATAGAGGTTGTGTGGCTCACCTTGTGATAGGTACTGATCGATTCTGAAGGTCCAAAAGACTCGGCAGTCATGGACTGAGCCAGGCCACTTTGCCACAACATTTCTGATCAGACAGTCAGCATTGCAGACCATCTGAAATTATAAGATGAAGACTATTAAACCAATCAATCCACATCACAAGCAATGTACAGTGTCCATTAATTGACAATATCAAAAAGTCATCCTCACTTGAACATTAATGCTGTGAAAGGATTTCCTATTCACAAAATCCACCTCATGGGCACCCGAGGGGGATTTTATCTTGACGTGCATACAGAGGAGCATGGAGCATGAGGAGCAAATATAAGGATGAGATAAGAGGAAATTTATTTATCCCAAAGGGAAATTCAATTAAGTCAGTGAGGTCATCTATTTATCAAAGTGTTATACAGTCTGATGGAGTTACATTTACACAATTTTACTCAACTCACATCTGCAGTCAGTTTCACTTACAATTTCAGCAGATTAATAATCAGAGTACAACTACGTTTTCGGAGATGTTAATTAACTATTTGGATTGTAATTGTGATGTTTCAGCGGTGCAGTGAGTGTGTATTTGCGCACTACTTACGCATTCAGGCGGTCTGCAATACTTTGCCACGCTTTCTCTCGTTGTTTATAGCAGTGGCCGTGTTGCCCTTCTTTTTGATTTGATCCTTCACCTCCTCGTATGCCTCCATGAGGATTTCTGCCTCCAACGGGGAAAAGTACGCCACTCTGGTTGCCATGGTGGATCAGTGAATCTGTGATCGATGGCGGGGTCTATTTGAGGAAACTGCATGCGGGCACTGATCCAGGATAGGTTTCAGCCGGCTTGATGAATCCGTGTCTGTTCATCCTGGCTTGGTCTTTGTGCAACCAATTAAGCCTGGACGCTCTTGTTTTGGATTTGTTGAACTCGGCTCAGTCACTTATCCTGGATGTCTTAATCCTACTTTTGTGCAACGGGCCCCTGGTAACTAATCCCTGGTAACTAATCCCTTCAATTGTACATTTTGATGTACAGCATCAGTGGAAAAATTAAACTGTATTACATGCAGGTATTCTTTGGTATTTAGTGATTGCTGGTGTTTCTGGGAGTCACTGTTTATGTAAAACTAGTTGTAATCACACAAAATGTCCACAACTGTCCATTTGGTGATTTTGATATAATACAAAACTATATGAAAGCTGTTGTAAACACACATAGGATTCCAGAGGCAAAGTTTATATCTGCCATAGCAAATGATGTAATTGGCCATAAAATATCAAACATTCAAGGTCTACTTACCATCACCTACGATGTTGTTATACGATAGTATTTACTCCCCCCAAAAGCCATTATTTACTCTGATTTCAACTTCAACTTTATTCCTAATGACAATGCAGAGGCTCTACATTACCCACTATTCTTTAAACAGGCTCTACCAATCTTACCTCTTTCAAACCGGTGACCAGGATTGGACTGAGTTATCTGACCTGTGTTCAACCCTTCTTTTGTCAACTCAAGCCAAGTTAGTCAACGTGGGTTAATCCCTGCTCATGATAATTCAGGTGTGACCTGAGTAAAAAACCTGGGAACAATGTATAACAGTAACTCAGGGGCTGGAAATGGGCAGAGTGCTTCAGACAGCAAACAGCAGCAGAGGATTACAAAAACCTATGAAGAACCAAAAGCATATTTCACTCACTCTACTATCACAACAAAGATTTGCTACATATAAAACTGAAGTGTTTCAGCAGGGCATGTGGCAGCTGTTGGATGATGCACTGTAAGTACTTATCCAAATGTAATAAAATGAGTTTAAATTTCATAAAGTTTGCAAATTGCTCATTAACGTAAAAACATTTTTTGTGTTGGGTTTGTTGCTTTATAAGAGATAGAATAGATGACAAATGCATCTTTTTGCAAGTTTATTGGAAAAATGAAAAAATGTTTAAGGCATTGCAGTTTGTAAACACAACATTCAATGTTGGCTCTTTGTTCCTGGCTGAGCTAACGGCCATGTTTTTGTTTTGTAGGATGGCAATGGAATAAATGTTGTCACCATCCTAGAAAAAAAAATGGCTTTCCGGAACCTCCCTGTCCAACAGAAAACAGCCCAACAGCATGTCACTCTTCATCTTCATCCTCTCCCTCAGTGCTCACTCCTGTTTTTGTCTCACTAGATTACCTTTTTTCTGTGTCCGTGATTTTCATAGCTTCCTATTGGATGTTGTGCTGTCGCTCTGGCAATGCGCTGCGTTGTGATTGGCTGGGAGAATACACACCTGCTGCCCAAAGGTCGATGCCCAGAAGAGTCCCAAGCTCAGCAAAACAAGAAAATCCAGGCAGAGGACAGGGTCTCTGCTGACACACACACACCAACACACACTTCTAGTGGCTCATAAGTGATGACTGAGGTTCTTCTTGTGTGAGTCTATATATTATTTTTGAAGAAAATGCTACTTTCTGCCTGTGTAAAAAATTAAAAATACATGTAACTCTGACCCCAACTCACAGCAGCAGCTTGGCCAGCAGCCAGCTGATTCAACAGCTGATCTCAGCAGGCAGACTGACAGCAGACACTCACTGAATCAAAATAGTTTTCATGTTGGCTCTACCAGACCAAATTAATAGTTTTTGTATTTATAAATACATGATGCATATGATGCTATTACATGAAACTACTGGGAGTTATAGTGATAAATATTCTCAGGATTATTCATAGTTACAATCACAGAAGCGTCTTTTGAGCTTGGAAGTTCAGTTTATGAGGTTATGGTCCAAGTGGTGAAAAGTTTCTATCTTCATCAGTTTTTTACTACAGGCTGTTGAAAATGAAACTGTTCATTACAGGTTCGGCAAAAACCTCCACCAGACTCATGCCCCCATTTTCAGGCAATTAGATAATAACCTGGGTGATGTGCCATCCACATTGAAATCACCCCTTGTCTGGCCCCTGTCCAACCCATGTCGGTCAGTGTGGGTTATCCCTTTCACAGATGCTTGTTCGAGAAATATCCTCTGCTGCACAGGAAGTGATGTATTTACTTCTCTGGTTTGAAATAACCAGAAGACAAACTGGGTAGTCAACATGACTCATCCACCATGGCTGGAGAGACAAGGAAAGGAGCGCCAACTACAGCACAGACTCAAACGGAAAATCCAAAGAACAAAGTACAGTGCCTGACACACTGCTTAACTGACAGTCATTTCTGGGACGTGCAGTGCAGAAACACCACAGCAATGAGCGCTTAGCACCAAAGATGGAGACAAAACAAACAAACAAACAAACAAAAAAAAAAAAAACCAAAACAAAACCTGCACTCTTTAGCTTTGGAAGTGCACACCTGCAAAGTGAACACAGATGTGTGATGCACATCCACGACTCCTTGGCTCTGTGGGAAATGGCACTAATAAATCAAACTGTCCATTTCCCCTTCTCAGATTCCCCTCACCTCTCAGCCCCCTGCTTCCATAGACTAACCCATTCATTTGTAGATTTGGTCCCACCAAAAGCCATCCTGCTCTCACTTTATATTTTTCCATTCCCTTCTACTCCACCTCCATCCATCCATTTATCTGTGAATACATCAGTATAGTATCCAGTCTTCTATCCATTCATACGTACAAGCATGTGGTGTTAAGCCTGTGTATATTTAGCCATTAGTGAGAAGAGAAAAAAGATGGTTAAGAACTGAGAAAGAATGAAACAGACAGAGAAATGTGTTCCTACATTAAACATAATGTTGTTGATGTTTTAAACATTTCCCCAAATGAAAAAACTACAATATACTCCAAGAGAAAAAGAATGTGCCACATTTACTACAAAATACGAAACAGCACTAGCAGGGCTAACTCCATTAGTTGAATACCATTTTTAGTTTTTGCATGGAAATATGGAAATATGATATCTATAGATATCAGTGTTGCTGAACTTTCTAAATCATGCAAGCAAGTAGTTACTATAGTAACATGTACCCCATGAAAAAACAGCTTATTGGCTTTGCATGAATTTCCATAGGAAGACAATAGTGTAGGTTTTGAAAAGGGTCATATGTGAGACAATGACAAAAGCACTGTACATTAATGCAGACAGAGGTGAGCCTTTGGAAAAATTACATTCCATGCTGCTAAAGCCAATCTTGATTGGAAGCGAGACATTCAGAAAAGAAAAAGAAATAGACAAAGACAGAAAAGGGAAGGAGGAGGACAGGACAATGGACAGGAGAGAAGATGAGGGTAGAGGAAGATAAATGAGACAGAAGACAGAAGAAAAAAGAAATAAACAAAAAAGATGTTAAAATGAAACTTCAGGCAACTTTGCATGCTGACAGCTTCCAATGACAGCAAGCAGCTCGATAGCCAGAAATCTTGTCAGGTTCCAAAGTGAGCCTGGTGGAGGACAGCAACTGCAGCTGACGGCTGTCAGTCAACCAGGGCAGAGGAAGAAACCTGAGGCTGTGTTCTGACTGGATCGCTCCACTCTTACCTGTGAAAGTCACTTTTTAACCACCAATGAAACTGTTAACCTGTTAATTAACCAATATACCTCTCTCTGCATAGAAAGGACTTTCACCCTCTCACAGTTTCATGACATTTGATCAAGAAACATATTTTAGTTTAGCATTCCTTTAAGTTTCATCACTTCCTGTGAGGAGAAAATGTCTAACCCATGACTGTACCAATACAACAAGAACTGAATTTGGGCAATAGGGCAAATCTAGTATCTCAGTTAATGGGGATGAGATGCTCTGCTCTCTTGGAGCCCCACTTTTTGATTTAAACCGTAGATGGGTTTTTATACAAAGCTTTTATACAAAGCTTTGATGCAAACTACAGAAAAAAAGAGGTAGGATACCAGAGAGAATGTAAAGATGAAGCAGTAAGGAGTGGAACAATGAATCAGTTATGCAATGTATCACCTTCTTTTCTCTTATGGATACACTTGTGCAAAGTATGGATCTGAATTTGCTCAGATCATACATGATTGATTGCTTCAAATTGAAAATTATTTTGCCTTTTTTGTTGTATTTTTTCTTCTTCTAGTAGATATATGGTGACATACTTGATCATCTAGATATCAATATAATTGTTATCAATATATTAATATATTGCATACTGCAGAATTGCCTCTATGGTGATACTATCGTTATCGTGGGCAAAATATCGAGAATGTATCGTATCACCAGTTACCCAGTGATCCCCACCAGTAGTGGCTACATTTTGATCCTCATGAATGGTTGGGTCCTTTTTAGCGAGTCCAACAAATGTGAAGAAAGTTAAAGTTTCCAGTGTGCTACTTAGCAATAGAAATACATTTTTGTAGGGCCTTGTGTATTGTCTGCTAGTGTTTGCTTGTGAAGCACAGAGACAGAGGGGATGTGGTGGAGGGGCTCGACGGGCAGATTGGACAGATGGCTCAGACACTCCCCAGTCCCAATTAATCCCTGGTTTTCAATGCAGCTCTTCTTAACCTGCACTCACTGCCCCGATCAGCCGGCAACATTAAAACCCATATGGCTGGGAAACTCGCACAGGTGGCAGATCGGCCCCGGCAAACCGCCAAAGCAAGATAGCAACAAAGCTAACGCATACGTACATGCACACACAGAGGACAAACACAAACACAAAACACACATACACCCACATGCACACACACACACACACACACACATACATATGTGCACAGTGACACACATGCACAAACACAGATACTCCTGTCACATGAAAACACACACACACTGCTGCAGGAAGTAAATGTGCTATACTTCACCAGGTGTTGTAAGGCATCATGAGCACGTTATCCAAACACCGCGTGGGAATGATCATTCTAATTAGAGCAGGATATACTTTATGATACAAGTCTAAAGTTAATGACATGAACTTTTGAAACATGCATAAATTCACTTTTTTCTTAATACAACATTATATTGGAAATATTTGTAATCTGAACTGCAAGAAAATGATCATAAAATTGCCACAAAATTACCAAAATAAGCACTGTTTCAAAAAAGTCCAGAAGTTTTCCAAAATTTCAGGGGAAACAAATTTTTAAAAATTGGACAGTTTTGATAAGAAAAGCAAAGAATAGCAAAGAATTATCAGAAAATCATAATATTAAAAGGGGATTTACTGGAAAATGCTGAAAATACTGAAAATAAATACCTATCAATACCAGATAAATACTATTATTTATTTTAAATTAAAAGTACCATAAAATCGCCACAAATGATTTAAAAAAGTAAATAATGATTTCAATAACAATAGATACAATGATTTTTGTTTAAAAAGTTCAAATAAACCTTTCAAAGTCCAGCCACAGACACCTGGGTTTGAAACCTGAGCAAATTCACGTTTTCTATTAAAACATGGTGGGGGGAAATATGATCAGCAAATTATCCATGTTATGACATGGAAATTAAAAGCAGCAAGTTACAAGAAAATTACCAAAAAGAATGAGCAGCAAAATAAATCAATAAATAAATAAAAATCTGAAAATTTGCAAAAACATTGCCAGAAAATTAGTAAAACATTCCTGCAAAATTTGGACAAAAAACAAAGAAACCAACAAAAAGAAAAAAAACCTTTTACCACCACTATTTTTTATTAGTATTATAAGGATATATTTTGGTAAATTACATTACCAATCAACTTACCACAAGAAATTTTAAAACATATATGAAAAAAAAATCCAATATATTTTGAAGAGTGCACATAAAGGGAGATTTGCCCTGCAGCTGGATGTGCTCTCATTCTTGGCAATAATAAGAAAAATGTCTAAGAGAGGGAAACTGTTTCTCAGTGTCTTCAACTGCATCTGATCCTCCACACTGAACTGTTGTCTTTTACTGAACTCAATGGAAATGCATAATCAAACTGTGGACCAAGAGCGCAACATAAAACACGGAGTCCTCCTATCTCAGCTCTCATCACCTGACACACCAGGGGAAATGCTGTGCAAGGAGCAAAATAATCATAGGGGAAATGCACATATCTAGATTGGACAAAATCCACATTACATGTAAAAGCAAAGGGAGCAGAAGTGATAGAGAGGTGTCTTCCCTCTCAGACTAGACCTTAAGCATGAACAAATAGATATGGTGAAGTCAGGTCATTTGACACATCAGGTAAAACGGGACAAATAGAGTTTTACATGTGGGGCTCTTTGAACATTAGCAGCCAATCACCAGTCACGTTATGGCAATGTTGCAACAAATGTTTTTTACATGAAACAATCATTTTGATTGATCTGAGAAAACTGGAATTGCCACTGGTAAAATCTGGAAAATCACTGGTCGCAGAGCTTGCAAGGTAAACCAAGTGGCATGGGGATTTTCTGTTTGGTAATAAATGTACTGCAGCTGAAACAATAAGGGTAAGTTTGACTTATAATCAAAATATTTTCTCAATACACTTTATTTTTTATGGGAAAAGGTTTTGAGTGAATGTCCCATTTTACCTGGAGCCATAAAATCATGAGTTACTGTGCTGTTGTGTGCCACCCTGTCATATTACAGACAGTTTTAGCATTTTGTCACTTAAAAATAAAAATTAAGGTTGATGCAGTGACTTCATGTCAGCAACAATTGTCCAGAGGTAACCACCACTGTTACACACATGCAAGAATACACACACACCCCTGTGGGGGAGGGAGGTGTAGTTTGAAAGTTAATATTAACATTTAATATCCATTCAACACAATATGGCTGCAGGGAAGAAGACAGCAAAAGAACTTGGAAAGCATAGATGGATTTAGATAGACAGATTTACTTTATTGATCCCAAACTGGGAAATTATTATTATTATTATTATTATGACAGAAAAGTTGGAGGAAAGTGTAATCAGTGGAGGGAGGAAAGAATGCATGGTGCGACACATGGATTTGACCACTGTAAAGACAAATCAACATAAAATACACTTGTTCTCCACTTAAGCTGAATAGTTTGGTATCCTCATTAGCCCTGAGTGACTGTCCCGTTTTGCCATAGAGAGCAGAGATCCACACCAAGTTGTAAAAGTAATGCTTAAGGTAGTCTTCAGAATTTCAGGTGGTTGTCTTGGCAATTTACCAAAAATTCTCCCAATTTGTGTGACTTCACCCTAAATATAAATGGCAGCTTGCCACTGTAGCCTCCAAACCAAGACCAAGAACAAGTGTGAGGGCTCCATGATGACGAACAAGAACTCTGAAGAATTTGATGAAGCTGAATTAGGAAGAACTTGATGAAGTTTATCCACTGCACTTGTGTATTTATTATTATAGTATTTATAGAACATTAAGTTTGACCAAAATGTATGAAATCATCTTCATCTGTGTGTTTGTGCTCAGTGTTGTATCTTCTTTGACAACAGCTTTTTCATTTGTCATGCGCCTGCAATTCAGGGACAGGTCTGTTTTGAAAAGGAGATTTATCATCTCAGTGAGACAACTGGGTTGAATAAATTCAAGATTGAAACTCCTATTTGTGATCATAAATATTGAGAGCTGAGGAGAAATGACTAAATGTTGATGCTTGTGTGTGGGATTGTCACAATACCAGACATTCAGTAGTCAATAACACCAGTGAATTTCCACAACTAACTGTTTCAGTACCACGGTTAAAAAAAAAAAAAAAAAGAAAAAGAAAAAACTTTTTAGGTGGCACAGAATTTCAATTGCAGTATCAAGCAGAGACATGACAGAAATATGGAAATAATAAAAAGGCTTATACATAATTAGAAAAAAAAGCACCTATTTAACTGGAAACTTCAGTGGCACCATTTGCATATTTTGTGTTACGACTTTATTCTTATCCCCTGAGCATCCGCCTTGAACACAAATCCTTCCACACATGACTCTCACTGTGTTTCCTTTGGACAAGCCAAGGCGGAGCTGCTGCTCCATCTTTCTCATATGTTTCTCTTTTCTTTGGTGCACACTTGAACAAGCCTAAATAGTTTGTTTACTGCCCTCGTCAGTTCTGGAAGAAAATGTTACGACCCGCTTAAGGCTAAATCAAAATAAATACTGAATCTAAATAAATACATTTAATAGAAAAACGGATACTGTCATATTTCCGATTTCAGACATCGACTTGATAGCAAAGCATGGGTTCTCGTGACATCCCTACTTTGGTGGACAGATGATAACTGCAACCCTGCCAGCACATATGGAGGTTTCTCTGACAAGTGACGGTGTTGCCTGAGCTGTCAGACACTGTTTAACAAGATAAGAAGTTGTTTTATATTCAGCTGGTGCACTTGATGGGATTGATCTGTTTTTAATCATGTACACCCCTCGTACTTTACCTCATCTCAGCTAATGAATTTACTAATCACTCTACTTTCCAAAGTGGGTGTGAAGATGTAATTTCCTGCTTGTAATATGTGGATAGGTGACACTGGCTAGTAAGGGAGAGAAACTGAATTCAGAGCTCAGTTAAGTGTGAATGGCACACACACGCACACACACACACACACACACACTGGATATGTGTGTCATTCGCACACACCCACACACAAACAAACACACACACACACACACACACCTTCTTCTGCCCTTGTTCACAGCATGCCTATGTGCCTGGCTGATTGATCACACAATAAAGAAGGATCAAAGATTTGGGCCTCCTTCACAGAACTGATTGCAGGGCACAAGATGAAGGAATGTGTGTGTGTGTGTGTGTGTGTACGCACGCGCATGTGCATGTCCATGCATGCATGTGTCAATCTGTGTGATCTGTTTGTTTGTTATGCAGATACAGGCCCGTCTGTCTAAGGCTGTATGAGCAATAAATGGTGTATTTTTGGGACTTCTGGATACACTGCATGATTGAATGATGACAGTATAGCAAAAGTGTATGTTTGTGTTTGTGTGTGTGTGTGTGTGTGTGTGTAGCCTCTTCTCTCTCTCTGCCAAGTGCTGCACTACCATATGATCAGAACAAAATAGAGGAGAGTAACGGTGAGGAGATGAAAAGATGGGAGGGAAAATGAGGAGTGGATCAGAGAGCACAGAGGAAGGCAGGGTGGGAGATCATAGACGACCAAGAGAAGATGTTCATGTAAACTTGGACCAGAACAGCAGATAGAAAAAAGGGCAGAGATAAACAAAAGGCATCGCTATACCTGTCATCTTCCAAAAAGATGTAGTCCCTGTTTTTTTCATCTGCAGAACTTGTTGCTGAACCAAAGTGTAAGTATGAGTAAGTGTGAATACATTTTTTATGGTCATTCACCTTATTTTAAAGGGATAGTTCACCCATTTTGGAAAATATGATATTTTTTCACTTACCTCTTAGTAGTGGTGCTATCTTCCTCTCATTGTTACTGAGTGCTGGATACTGGCTGGATGCTCCAAATGCTAACTGTTAGCCTCCTGCCACTGAGGTAGACTTCCCCCCAGCTAATAGTCTTCAAGTTAATGATAGCACAGTGACATAGTGTCAGCTTAGGACAAATGAATGCTCACAAGAAGAGGAAACTATCAGTTTTGCTCCACAGAGGCATCAGAACTTCAGAGGTCAGAGCACAGCATCAGCTGTCATACATTTGAGTCTTACATTTTTTCCTGAGTGACTTTAGTGAAAAACATTTTTCCCTCATCAAGGCTTGTACAAATGTGCTATCTACACAGCTAGATTACCACATTATGCTTTGCAGCAGCCTGTGTCATTGCCATGGTAACTGAAAACCATACACACTGAATTGGGCAGAATCAGCGTTGGCCTTTAGTTCATGAGGAATCTGAGTATTTGCCCCTGCCACTGCAACAGCTCTACACATGAATAAAAGAATTCTGAAAATCAGCTTGTGGCTCTTGATTTTGATTCAAATAAATCAATGCTGATTTGTTGGAGGAGTTGAGTCTTACCTGACAGATTGTTGGCTTTGTCAGAATGTTGTTCAATAACTTTATTAACAACAACACAGCTAATTAAGGCTGATTTAGCTGATGACATGTAATTAACATTAATATTAATATTAGCTTGAGATAGGCTATAAATTAGCCTCCAATTATTTTTAATAACTTCAGCAGCATGCTTAATTTATTTCATGTGTTAACTTTAACTTGCCCCTTGTTGCTGTGACTGAGAGCACTGCACCTACAAACCCAGTAAGCTGTCTGTTTTGTCATGATGGAAGTGTCAGTTAAAAACGGCTGCCAGTAGGTCCAGTGGCAACACTATTATTCCCTACACAATGTTAATGTTATCCAGTTCAGTTTCTCCACTGAAAACAGTCTTATCAAGCATGAAGCTATAGAAATTGTTTTCAAAATGCAAACATTTGTTTTGTAATCAGTGTCTCTTAGGCAATTAGAAACACACTCCTTATTTTCTGATTATGACTAAGAGGTAGTCAGCTCAGTCCCTGTAATGCAGCGGTGACATGAATCATTTGTGTCTGGTATCACATGGCAGAGAGAGGAACCAGCCAGTAAATGAACCCTGGATTCAACATGAACAGCAATATGGGAAAAAAGGCAGTAAGAAAAGAGGAGTGAGATGAGAGGAGCAGTAGTGCAGGACTCTCTCCAGAGAGCCTTTTTTTTTAACTGTTCCAAGCCCATTAGCAGCTGATCAGAGCTGAGGCCTTAATTAAAGACGACCAGGTGCTGCTAACGGTAAATAGCACCGTGGCCCAGGAGAGAAAAGCATGATGGGAAAGAAGGCTGGAGAAGAACAGAGAGACAGAGGAACAACTCAAACTCTGAAATGCCTTATTACAATTTGTATAACAGTACAGATCACAGTAACGCATCCTCTACCAAGCTGCCAAAGCTCAAACTTTCTCATGCTTGATAATGAAGCTGCAGAGAGAGAGAAAGAGAGATGAAGGCCAAGTCCTCTGAATACCCTCAGAAAAAAGGATCTCTGAGAATACAATTTCTGCCTTGTTGGCGTGTACAAGGTTTCGTCGTCCGTTTGACAGCATTTCAAAAGTCACTTTTATGACACAAAGAAATCCCATCTTGATGGAAATTTGGGCTCCAGTAATGAGTTTGTCTTATTTTTTAGGAATGGGAGTGTAAGTGAAATGAGAAAGCAGCACAACATCACGATGCATATTCATGAAAGCAGCTCTAGCTAAAAGCAATATGAAAAGCCTCTTTGAGAAACATTATCACATTTGCAAATGATGATGCTGAACTGAGGAGCTTTACAGAAAAAAACATCTAATTACTTTGATCTGTCTCTCTCCATATGTCTCTTACTCTTCCATGCATGCACAAATACAGAGACAATAACTCTATTCTCACATACATACACACACACACACACACATATCAGCTTTGTGAAAGCGGTGTTTTTTTTTCATCACGAGTGGACCTTTTTGTTGGGAATATACAGTAGACATTTAGTAGATTATCAAAACATTTTTTACCCACATTAGTTAAAGGTGATTTTAAATGTTTGGCCAGTTTCCTGCAATTTACCCACATTTTACATGGCAACAAACTATTTTGCAAATCATGCAGGGGTACTAAAGAATTCACAACATATAATCAAAATCCCTGGATTTTTAAATTTGAATTTATGGTTGAAAAATCCACATTACAATATTCTACTTCTGCTGCTAACAAAGTGAACTGACTATTTTCTGGCAGAGAAACCGTTGTCTATGTCCAGAAACTTTGTCCAGCAAGTCATCAAAACACAACAGTGCTGCTGCTTTTAGGAAAACTAATGTGTATGACTTTATTACAGTGATGGAATACTGCCGTGAAGAAAGTCTGAAGTCTCTGAAAGTTCATTTTCATAACAAAGTGGAATGAATGGAAAACAAAGATGTGAAGGATATATATTTTGTAGATATTACACTAACATGCAAAATCACTGGTCTGGTCCTCTAAAAGATGGAGGAATCCATTTCTTAACTGATTTTCTGAGTCACTGAATCACAACTCAATGCTCTTAAAATTCCTCAGGCAATATACATAAACTAAAAACCTTCATACATTACAAAATCAATGGTGTTTTTGATAATTTAATAGTTATTTTTTCAACTGTAACCCTAACGCTAACCCAATAGTCAAAGGAGAACACTTTCCAGCCACAGCTGTTTTATGCATCCCAGAGAATGTGTCATTGTGTACACGTTTGAATCAATCTGAGTAATTGTTTTAAAAGACTTCAACTCAAAATATTTAATGTTAAGCAGTAAGCAGCCTTTGTTGTGCAGCTTTACTTTTTACGTACTTGGTGGGAACACTCATTTGTGCGAAAGAGTTGGAAAGCTGACAATATTATGTGATCCTATTGTAACCAGCAAGCCAGCTTATTATTGTGGCTCACAATACTTGTCATTCATCTCAGCCACTATGTCTCTTTTTGAACAGGTGCAGGAGATAATGAACACACAGGTCCTTTTCCTTTTTCTGTGTATACCAGGCCAGGGGGCAGGGGCTGGGGTCAAATCTACTGTTTGGGTTAATAAAAAGATATTGGTAAAGCAAATATGTCCTTTGGACATCAGGACATCATGAAGGCACAACATTTAATCTATATAATTTAGATAATATAGGCTATAAATGTACAAGGAACATGTGTATCCTAGTTCCATTTGAATGATGACACCTGTTTTGACAGTAGTAGGGGTGTATATATATGCATTAGTAATGCATATATATATATATATATACACACACACACCCCCCCCCCCCTTTTTTTTTTTTTTAATCTGACAGTG